>VANL01001179.1:0-16528 GCA_006352455.1 Brachionus sp. 'Tiscar' | reverse complement strand
TCTCCTTTCTAAGTACCTTTTGAGCGAAGGCTTCGATCTGACACAGAGGTGACTGCATCGAGTTGATCATCTAAGCCATAATTATCAAAATGCCCAGTCGACACTGATCCTCCATTTTTTAATGAAAGGGGTCCAAAAAACCCTTCCGAGTTTTGAGTTTTAAATAAAAAGATTAAATGTATTAAGTATTTTTGTTTTTTCAGGATTTTATTTATTCATTAAAAAATAAAATAAAATATTATAAGGCACTAAAATAATTTCCTTTGCTAGAGATACATACTCCGATCTTTTATGGCAATTTCTTCTTTTTTTCCTGAACTCATAAATATTGGCATTGTGAAATTTGGAACAAAAAAAACAAAAAAAAAATCGAAAATATCAAAGCTCAAATTCTGAAGAAGCTAAACATGTTCTGTAAACTGTAGCACCTGGTACATCCTTTGTACCACCAGTATATTATTTTTGCATAACTCCGCAACGCATCTGCAAAATTGATAATTTTAGTACAAAAAGCAATGATTGTGAATTTAGAAATTTTACCTCACTTTTAAGTGGTGCTACAGAGGATGTACCATTTTCTAGAATTTATATAAAATGTTATGGTCGGTCCAAATTAAATTTCTGGTGCTTTTTATATTTTGCTTTTGTTTTTGTACTAAAATTCACAAAGTTCTGAATTTTGCATATGTATTGCAGAGTTATGCAAAAACAATATACTGGTAGTACAAAGGATATACCAGGTGCTACAGTTTGCAGAACATGTTTTGCTTCTTCAGAATTTATTTTAATCTATTTTATTTCAATTTTTTTTTTGAATCTGAAGGTGCTTTAGCTCGGAACAGAAAACAAATAAAGTGCTATAAATAAATAAGATCAATTATCATGTTTTAATTAAAATTACAGTTACATTTTGTTTAGTATAAAATTTAGAATAAAATTCCACAAATTTTTATTTATTTATTTTTCTGTGTTGATGTAATGCGCTTTCAGAAAAAAAAAGCGTTCGGTTATTAATTTAATCATAAAATTAAGCAAAATAAAAAAAAAAGCAAAAGAAACTCAAATATTTTTTCCTTCCTTTTTCGCTCCAGGCACTGAACTTCTTTCTAAGTTTCTGATTTCTTTGTTACTTGAGAAATATTTGATTTTGTTTTTAAAATTTTCAGTAAATTGTTTTTTTGCTCTGTCGGAATTTATTTTTATTTTAAAAGCATCGCTCAAAAAATAGAAAAGAATTTTTCTCTAATTTTTGAGGTAATTTTGAAAAAATAAAAAAATCTTTTGCGAAAACTTTCGCTCAGAGATGAATAAATAATTGTGCTGTACGAGCAAGACATTAGATAGAACAACTTGCTCAAGTCTAAAAAATTAGCGCAAACTTTCGGCAAAATGCTACACTGTGATAAAAAAATTTTCACAAACACATAAACTAAAAAGCCAAACTCAAACATGCGCATTATTAGTAGAATACAAAGATTAATACAAATAACCATTTTGATGTTGATTTCATTTTTTTTTATTTTTTTTGCTTTTTTTACATCAAATTTCCCTAAAATAATAGCTTTCTTTTGAAACGCGTATTTCAATTCAAAAATTAAAAATATGTCTAAAACAACAATGATAGCAAAGAACAAAATATCATTGAGTACAAATTCAAGAATAAAAATTAAATAAGAAAATAGATAATTTTTGTCTATTTCATTTGAAGCACTTCGGCCAAGTTTTTGTGATGTAAAACCTTTGAAATAGTACTTGATGGGAAACTCAGCGTCAAAGTAATAGTCTTGAACAAAATAAATTAAATTGTTGATTTTAGATGTCCAAATTCTAACAGAGTGAAGAACAATTATCACTGCAAGAATAGAAATGCAAATTGGTAATTTGTACGCAAATTTTAGACATTGCCATTTAGAATAGAAATTCTCAAATTTTAGATTACCTCTTAGTAAAAAATATCTATCAAGTGAAATGAATATCATTAGAATATTGGACAATGTTTTTAAAATACTGCTTAGAAATTCTACAAAAATAATGTCAAAATATTGAGCTGTAAAAGTTTGATAAAATTTAGAACAAAAAGCGCCTGTAAAAAATAAACAAATGTTTATCAAGTGAAATAAATGAATGAGACAATAAAAAAAATTCAAAATTGAATTAAAAGTCATTAATTTTTTAAATAAATTTTTAAGTCCAAAATTTTGATTTTTTCGGCCCAGTATCCATAAATTAATCAAATTGGCCAATAAACCGATTGTGCTTAGTAATGGAGAAAGCAAATAATTAACAAAAGCTAGTTTTGATGAATTGTGAAGAAAATCAATTTTGTTTGTACTAAATGTTTTTTTGTATTCTAATTTATCACATTTTGAAATCATTTGATCAAAATAACAAGATTTATTCAAGCATATGTTAAAATTTAAATTAGCAATTTTTTTCTCTATTAAATTGTCAGTGTTTCGAAAGATCCAACTGATTGTACATGTGCACAGCCTTGATGGTATTTTTGGCAATATGGGCTTGTTATTGGGAAATTTTCTAAATAGACAAAAGTCTTCATCAGGAAAGTTGTAAAAATCTTGCGATGACAATTCCAAAACAATTTCGTTTTCAATTTGATTCAAATAAGAAAAAAACCAACCAGAAGATTTGCTCATAATAGTGTCGAAATCAAAAAATTTTACTCTAATCCGAGCAATATTTTTGAAGACAAAAAGACTGTCGCCATCTCCGTCTTCGATATTGCCCATTAATGTTACGATTTTTACTTGGTTAAATAAACTTTTAGAAAACAACTGCTTGTTTAATTTATACTTGTAAAATTTAAATAGCAATGCATTAATTTTTAAATTAGCTGTCTCTTTAGCAGTACTAAAAGATAGATAATTTTTTTTCACAATTACATCCGAAATGCCATGAAATTCTAGTTTATTTAGGAACAAATTTGAAAATAAAAAAGGACATGTGTTTGGATAGAACTTAACTGATGCTGAAAATGTAATAGAATAAACATCTTTTAGTGTAGTTAAATTTTTATCAATGCATCCATTTAGACGGTTTCCATTTGAATATAATAAAAGATATGAAAAGTAAAAATCAATCGACACTCTTGTTTTAGTTGATAAAGAGAAAAAAACACTGGAAAAAATATCAATTCCTTTTAGATAAACCATTTTAAAATAAGTGTCTGTCATTAAATATTTTGATTCAAAGTCAATGTTGAAATTGTTGTCAAGAATCAGTGAGCTTTTAGGTGCAATACAAAATTCCCTTAGAAGTACTTTTTTGCCTAAAATACAGGTTAAATTTAGTTGATTAAAAAATTGAAAGCCAAAAAAATCCATAGAAATTGCCAAACGTCCATTAATGATTCTAATGGCTAAAATTTTAAAATCACAATTTCTTATAAAAGATGAACACTTGTCTGGATCAATTGAAGAATCAAATTTATTCAATTTAAAAATTTTTTCAAAATCACCTATTTTAAACAAAATGAATAAAAAATAAATGAATTTTTTTGGAATCATATCTTCATCTGTTTTTTTTTTATAAATATGAGTTTCAAACGTTTTATTGATTAAAAATTATTGATTTGAGAATTAAATCTAATTGTACAATAATTGTTATTAAAATATAAAGTAAGAATTAAATGCTTTTATCTATTTTTTATAATAAATTTTAAAATTTTTAGAAAATAAAGTGGCATATTTAATATTAAATAATCAAATTATTAAATAAATATATTTGATAAACGAGAATATCTAATTTGAGCTCATATTTGTAAATTAAATAATATTTTTTTTCCTATTTATTTTTAATGGTATTACTTCACTATTTTTGAAATTTTTTCATCAATTAATTGTTAAACATACGTCCAGAGCATAAATTTTATTTTATTTTTAGCTTTAGAATTAAATAATGGAAAATAACTGTTTTTTCAAAATTTTATTGATTTATTAAGTGCATCTAAAAAGTGTTAATTTT
The DNA here is from genome assembly GCA_006352455.1 of Brachionus sp. 'Tiscar'. Lineage (NCBI taxonomy): Eukaryota > Metazoa > Rotifera > Eurotatoria > Ploima > Brachionidae > Brachionus > Brachionus sp. 'Tiscar'. Next base: position 12,547 of record VANL01001179.1, on the reverse strand, counting down.
CTTTTTTTTTAAATTGCATTTTTTTGACAAGATGCAAATAATTTTACATTTTGATGTTTTATAATTTTTATTTTTTTCTTTGCGACAATTTTAGGTAATCTTTGTACAGCTTTTAATTTTTTAATACTTTCAGATAGAAGATTCTCAAAATATTTCGAAGGTATTTCGGATATAGAATACTTCGATTTTTTGAAGATCGCAATCAGTCATCTTCCAGCATTCAGATCCATAAAGCAATACAGATTTGACAAGACTACTATGAAGATATACTTTTGTCCTCAGACGAAAACTTGATATTAAGGGTTCATCAGGGATGCATCCTTTCTCCATTGCTGTTCCTGGGCCTCCTCGGCTATCCAATGAGTAAAACAGCTGAATGACAGCGAACTGGCATTTACTGGGGAATGCCTCTGGGTAGGATGGAAAATCTCGAAGATCTTGATTTTGCGGATGATATTGCCCTAATATCACAGATGGAGAGTCATATGAGGGAAAAGACCGAGAAGCTGAAACGCAACACTGGATATGTTGGTTTAGAGATCAACATATTATCTCATGAAACCCACTAAATAAAAAAAAATTAATAAAAGTAAGAAAAATATTTAATATAATAAAATTTCAAAAATAAAAAATTTAATTCTGAATCTAAATTTTTCATTAATTGATAAAAATTTAATTATCATTGTATTTAAAGAGAAAATATTTATAGTTGTATTAAATTGTTTTAAAAAACTATTAATAAATTTAGTAAAAAAATATCCAAATGTTTATTCACCAAATTTTCGCTGTGAAGCTGGTTCAATAAGATGATTCTTGTTCCTTAATTCATAGGGTAAATTTGTCACTGCGAAAAGTCCCAGTCCCAAAAAAATTCTCTGATGAAAACTAAAAAGTTTAAATTTTTTTAAGTATTCATCATATGAAATTTAAAATTATACAGCTTAAATAAACAAAGATAATAACAATTCTCCAGTCTTTGTATACAAGATTTGTAAAGGCAAATAATTAAAGAAAGAATAATCAAAATAAGGAAGGATAAAAGTTTTAAAAAATTGAACTTTTATCGAGAAAGACAAATAAAAAAGTTTTTTAATAGAAAAGAGTCTATAGTAAATAAGCTTCCGAATTTCACTTACATGTTGACCAAATTCTAGTTTTGAATCTAGAGTAATTCCGAGAAGTAATGTTTACTTTGTAACTCATTTCTTTTTTGTTTTTATTTCCATGAAAAAAAGCATATTTTTAAAAATAAAATTATTTTATTAAATTTTGGTTTTAGAATTTTGATTAAAAAAAAATTTCAATAATGATTAAAATTTGTATTACACCCCACTTATCACTCGAGCGTCAAGCTTCTCAGCTGATGCGCAATTATGAGTAGGAACCGATATACTTATCACGTATCTCAGAAGATAGACGCTTTTAGATGCTGCTGAGATAAACATTTGTATATTAGCTCACATTTGGTCTTGATTATGAGCCCGTGTTCTTGACACGAATTCATGGGTATAAGTACGGATTCCATTCTCAGTCCTAAGATATATATTTTGATATTATATTAACTACATGTAGGGCTGGGAGGTCTCAGAAACCGGTTATAAATTGGGTCCGGTTTTAAAACCGGTTTTGAAGATAAATTCTTAAAATTAATAAATTTTGATTTATTCACTGTGAGATATCAAGAAAAATAAAATATTTTTAATTTATGAATAAATTTGTTTTTCATATTCTTTTATTTTTTATTATTAAGTAACAACCATTAAAAATCTGAAAAGTATTTTTTATATATAGTTGTGAATAAAAAAAAAATGAAACATGAAAATTATAAATTTTTTGTCCAAGAGTTTAAACACTTCAGATTTCTTACATTATTAAAATTTAATGAAGTTCTATCCTTTTTTATTGTCTGACCAGCCGAAGAAAATGTCTTTTCAGAAGGAACACTTGACGGCATTATACATAAATAGTCTTTAGCTATTAATTTTAGGTATTTTAAGTTACTATCAGAGCACTATTTAATCACATCAAAACCAGGTACATTCTCGACTCTTGGTGAATTTAGATATTGAATAAAATGAGAATGTTTAATTTTTCATGAGGCCTTAAATAAAATTTACTGACCGTCTCGAATTGACATTTAAATTGAGTTAGAGATATGTTTAGGCTGGTCTAAGTAACTCTGTTCCATTAGTTGTCAGACTGATAGAAGAATATTTTCTATTTCAATATACAGTCAATCCTCGTTATAACGAACTTTTTGGACGGAAAATTCGGTATTCGTTATATCGAAATTCCCATATAAAATGATAGGAACCAAAAAAAATTTTAAACAAAATTTTATTGATTAAAAGAATTAAAATAAAAATGCAAAAAAAAACAAAAAGTTAGTTTTTAGAAAAAAATCGGTAATAGATGGTTGTTTGGTAAAGCTACTTTCAATTATAAAATTTTCAATATTAAATAATAAATTAATTACATTAGAATTATCATCTTTTTTGGTTAAAAAAAATTGTTTCACTTCATTTATTCTATCTATTGCTTCTATAATTTCTATCTTGACTTCAACAGATATACATTTTCTCTTTTTGTAAACTTGTTTTTCATTCATTTTTATCAATTAGAATTTTTAGATAAACAATAATTAGTAATTATCTATAATCTTTTTCCTTTATAAAAATCGGTTCCTTATTCGGGTTCGTTATACGGAGGTTCGACTGTATCTAATTTTGATTTTCTTCCTTTTAAGCTATTTTGATTTTTTAAATCTGAAGGACCTTTAGCTAACAAATAAATAAATTAAGATTAGAAAATTTTTATGAAATTAAAAAATTTTTTATTAAAATTTACTCAAAATAAAATACGAAAAAAAAAATAAAAAAAAAATAATTTTTAATCTACTTAATTGGAATAGGTAAATTTTTGTCTTTGTTCAAAATTCTATTATCGTTGATTAAAATAGGTTTTTTATCAGCACACAAATTACGATTTAAATTAACTAATCTGAAAGATCTGGTCAAACGTTGCTTTGCAAAATTCATCTTCTGACTATTAAATCTTGGTTCCATCCTAGGCAAAACGAGATCAGCATCATCAACCACCGATGATCTCTTTGACGATGTAACAATAGGTTGAAATTTTTTTCTCCTTATAACACCACCAGTTGTCCATTTATTTTCTGTTTGATCAACAAGACCTGTTCTGCCCAATTGTCTCGAAAGACATGCATCTATAGTAGCATAGTCGTTTTCGTCACTAAGAAACATATGAGTTTGTCTTATCTTTAATTGACTAACTAAATTTGGGTCTACATAGTTGGATGACGTTGACGAAGCTCGGCTTTTGATGCTCCAACTAGAGGCCATTTTTACCAAGCGATTAATTGAGTGCGTATTTGGCGAGCCGGTCTGCTCATGATCTTTTAAATTTTCGAGACTTTTCGACTCGTCAAATCTTCCTGTAGTCGAATTTTGGTTAGAAAAGTAGAGCTTAAGACTGGACGGATTGGCGTAGCGTAGTGACGAAGTGCGCACTACATCTGCCTTCACCAAAGGAGTGTGTGCGTATTTGGCTTTGGCAATTGAGGGCTTTAGGAAGTAGGTCTCTGTCGGCTTGGGTGTACTAGGAAGCTTTTGGGGAGATTGGCTGAGCGAACCCGGTTGCTGGTGCTGCATAGCTAGAGGTGAGGTGAAGTGCACTGATTTTATGTTCGAGTTGTTTCGGTTGGTTAATTTTAAACTATTATCGGTCTTTTGACTAATCAGCTCCTCAAGAACATCTTTCACTGATTCGGCTCGTTTCGGCCTTGTCCTCGGCTTTTCTGGCATGTAGAAGTGGTTGACTACGTTTCGGCATTTGACCGCTTTTGGGCCATTGCTGCTGCTTGGTGCATCGCTTGAGTTGGTCAAAAATGAGTTGTCGTTTGAATTTAGGCTCGGATCAGATTCGTCAAAAAGCATCTGAATTTTTTTTAAGTTGAGTTCGCAGCGCCAAGTTAGAAATTAATTCGCAATTTCGATTGCTACAGTTGTCGAAATTTGAAATTTTATTTTTATTGTTTAGGATTAGATTTCTTAGAGAAAAATAAGTTTAAGTTTGGCATCGGGCTTTTAGTCATTAGCTCAGGTATTTTCTTTTATACAATTGCTTTAAAGCAATTAATTTTTTGCTAAAGCCTAATTTTTTGTTTGCTGCTTAAAAACTGCAATTAACAAAAATCAAAAAAAAATCTATCAACAACTCTCCAGGCTAAAATTTTTCTTCTTGGATAAATGTCAACAAAATGTTGAATATAAATAAAATTTCTAATTGAATTAAATTTTGAAATTAATGCCTTTTATCAAAAAGAGATTTTATTTTTTAAGATTTTTTTTTCAATCGATTGAAGAGTGCATTTGAAAATAACACATGTACTTGAAATTTTCTCTTCTCTCTCTTTCTTTCTTTCTGTTTCTCTAAATTTTTGTTCTTGAAAAAAGCATTTAAATTTTACCTGAAAGAAAATTGATTTTCTTAATCTAAATTAATAGTGTTCATAAAAAGACTCTTTAATTATTTATTCAGATTATTTTTTTACTAACTTTAACTTCGATTTAAATTGTATATTAAATGTATTTTAAATATGTATGAGAAATGGAGTAAAAAAATTTATACAGTTAGACTTGATTTAATGAGACATGATGTGTTCAATCGTTTTTCAAGTGGAAAAAAAAACTTATTGTTGGACTTTCTTTTTTGAACAAAAGTATGAACAAAAGATAACCAAAAATGTGATCATTTTAATAATGCTGGTTTTGTGAACAAGACTGATCACACAATATGTGTTCAAATGATTGATCACGAGGATTTTAACTGCGATCACAAAAAAATTTTACTGATCACGCTTAAGTAAATTTGAATAATCTCAAACTTATAATATATATTGATCATCAAAATATAGGATTTTCCCATTAATTTTTCTTGATAAAAGATGTCACATTATTATTGCAAAATAAATTATATGTTCTTCAGTTTTGAAATCTTTTTTTTATAATCATTCTTACGCTTACCAAGCTTAAACTCTAAAGAGACTGGAGTTGACTCAAGTGAAGATGATGAGGATGAAGAAATTAATTCAATTAGCAAAAATTTAAATGAAATTAGATTTTTAAATATTAAAGAAAAATTAAACGAATATCGTAAGCTAGCTTTAGAGCCTCATGTCGCTTCAGATGAGGCTAAAGAACAAGTAGCAGCAGCTTTGAGCAAGCGTACGAATCCGGTCTCATGCCCAATATGCAAGGCTTTGATGAAGAATAAACGCGGTGTCAAACTCTTTATTGCTAAAAAACACAGTTAAATTTCAATTTTTTTTCTTTATAAAATTATCAGTCTTGTTCACAAAACCAGCATTATTAAAATGATCACATTTTTGGTTATCAAGTCATCACATATTGGACCAGACCCAAAAAGCTTATGCTAGAAAATGGACAATCTGTTTTAACACGGAAGGCAGTCGGATGGTATTGGGACCATTTTGTAGAAAGTATCAGTTGGAGCCTAAGACCTAGTCTTTCTAATTTTTTTCAGCAAAATTTCTCAAGAGCACATCCGAGGTAAATGTTTAAGTGTGAAAAATCAATTAGATATTTGAATTGAAATAAATGAATGACTGATTAAGTTTTATAAAAATTTCTTGAATTTATAAAATATTTTACATTTCTTGTATATCTGAAAAATTAAATAAATTAAACTTGTTATTATGATTTAGAATTTTTTTTATTTTTAATTAATCAGTAAGAAATAAAAAAAGATAATAGAAAAATCGTATTCACATGCTGACTTGTTTTACAGATCTTAATTCCAAAAACTTACGAGAAAATTAATCTCGCTGAATATAGTTGGGTTACCGAAATTTCTGTAGAATTTAAAAGATGCGAAAACAGATTTTAAATCAAAGTTGAATTTTTTTTGTTAACATTTACCAAAAAATTTAATTAATTGATTAAAAAAGTAATTTATATAAAATCATTTATAAAATCATATATAATCATTTATGTGCAACCATTCGGACAATAAAAACCTTTTTTCTTTTTCATTAAAGTGTTGCATTTTAGACATAATTTATTAGCAGTTTCAGTATTTTCTGAGAATTTCGCTTTTTTTTTAACAGATTTTTAACTCTTTATCACTTGATTCATCTTCTGATTTTTGTATTACATTTTAAGTCAATTGGGCAAAATCAGCTGGTTAATACTGTAAACAAAGTCTAGTTTTTTTTTGGCTTGTTATTCAATGGAATATCCCAGACTTGTTTTTAAGTCACAAGTCTTAAGTCAAGTCATGACTTTGACTTAAAACTGTGACTTAAAAACAAGTCTGGAATATCCATATTGTTAAAATTTACCATTTCTAAAATAAAATTAGGTCAACAATGGTATAAAATTTTTACTCTAAAAACATAGTGTTCAATTTAAAACTTACTTGTAAACTTTTATTCCTTTCTTCTTCCTTTCCTATACTCTATAAATTTATTTACTTTTTCTTAGGTTTATTTTTTTTAAAGAAGAAAGAAAAACTTGTTTGTTGCTAGGCCTTCGGGCCGAATTTTTAAAAAACGTGTTAAATTAATTGTTATGAGAAAAAAGATATACGAAAAAAAAATATAACAAAAAGCTGCATATTTAGTTTAATTTTCACTAGTCCCTCACTTGCGTGAAGTTACAGTAAAATCTAAACATGGTTTGAATAATTTTGAGGGTAGTTATGATTGAAACTACAACCCCGTTAATTTTAAATCCTTTTTTTTTCAGTGCTCAGCTCAATGATTCTATTCCGAGCTATCAGATGAATAGCTTGAATTTCTTTTCTACTGGCTTTGGATGCTCAAATACAGAGGTCATCTTCTAACTGGGCTATTTTAACATCAAAGACCTATTGATTATTGATTATTTAATCAACTGGCCAAGTCCTCTAATACTGTGCAAATTATTTTCAATATTTCATTACGCTCAAATAGTTTAAAATTTATCCTCATTAATGCACTATGTTTTATTAACAGAACTAATTTTTAACCTTTAGAAAAAATTTATAAGATTTTTTATACTTTTTGTTCTGTTTTAATGGCACACCCAGCCTAGAAGACAAATTTTATATCGATCCTCTTTTGTAGAAAATAAAATTGAATAGAAAATTGTCATAGAAAATTTTTGATAGAAAGTTTAGAAATTAATAGTTGAGCTAATTAAAACAGATTTTAGTCAATTGTAATTTTTTTATGCATTTTTTCAGTAAAAAAAATTGTCAATAAACGCAAACATTTTTTTTTTCAAATTTCTATTATACCATTCTAATTCATCTAATTGAAATAATTTAAGTGACCAAAAAGCATGCTAAATTTTTTTATTTTCCTTAAATCATGTGTAAAATAAAACACCATTTTTATTTTTAAATTTTAAATAAAAAAATTTTTTCCTATCAAAAAATGATTAAAGAAAATTTGCCTTTTAGATGAAAAAATTTGTTTTACATATACACAATTAAAGACAAAATAATTGATTCATTTAAAATTATGCATATATTAATTTTTTAAATTTCCATCTTATTTTAAATTCTTATTTTGAATTTAGCTCTGAATAAAAAAAAATCTTGAACTCAATAAATAAAAAATTAATTAAAGAGAAATAGAAAAAAAAATTGAATTATTTCAAAAATGATGGCTGTTGCTGAACGCAATCAAGACGCCACAATTTATGTGGGCGGTCTTGACGAAAAAGTATCCGAGACAATTTTATGGGAGTTGTTCGTTCAAGCCGGTCCAGTAGTTAATGTACACATGCCAAAAGACAGAATTACCCAAAACCATCAAGGCTATGGCTTTGTCGAGTTCATGACCGAAGAAGATGCCGACTATGGCATCAAAATAATGAACATGATTAAATTATACGGCAAGCCAATTAGAGTAAACAAAGCGTCTGCCCATCAAAAAAGTCTTGACATTGGGGCTAATCTATTCATCGGTAATCTAGACCCAGAAGTAGATGAAAAATTATTATACGACACATTCAGTGCTTTTGGTGTTATTCTTCAAGTACCGAAAATTATGCGCGAAAACGACACAAATAGCTCCAAGGGCTATGCATTCATTAATTTTGCCAGTTTTGAGGCATCTGATGCTGCTTTGGAGGCCATGAACGGACAGTATCTTTGCAATAGACCAATTACAATTTCATATGCGTTCAAAAAAGACTCGAAAGGAGAACGTCACGGCACTGAGGCTGAGCGATTTTTGGCTGCACAAAATCCGTTGCCACAAGCAGAACGTCCTCATCAGCTGTTCGCCGATGCACCACCAACTCATCCGGCTCTGGCCAACGCTTCCATTCCGCAAATGATGCCTCCTCCGCCAATGATGAACATGATGCCTGCACATACAATGTATCCACCATTCGCACCAGCTCCCACATTTCAGATGCACCCTCCACCTCTCTCATTTGCGCCAATGTATCCATCAGGGCCATTTGCTCCTATGTCTTTTGGAATGCCACCGCCCCCTCCCAATGCCATGCCTCAGTTTGGTCTCGGCTTTCAACCGCCTCCGCCGCCACCACCTAGCAGTCAGAATAATGGCGCTATTCCTCCACCGCCACCACCACCGGTTCCACCTCCACCACCACCTAAATAATCTACATAGAATAATAATTAAATGAAAACTTTATTGATTTAAATGTAATTTTGTTATTTTTTTAAATAAATTTTTAAATTAATTCAATTTTAATTATTTTCTTGCTTATTTTTTAAATAAATATACTTTTTATTATCTTATTATAATTTTTTTCGAGTTCACTTTAAATCTGATGAGACCATCACTCCTAGATCCCTTTCACACTCTATGGTCGTTAGTATAACATTTGAGCTGCTTTGACCGCTGAATTTTCTATCACATGGAACTCTCAAAAATTCTATTTACAAAGCCGAGTATTTTTTAGTCGTCTGAATTCAATTCCATTCATTTAAATTCTTTCAGGAAGGTCTTTTTTGTACAGAACAAAAATAAATTTAGTTCGAATACCACAAATTTTTAATAAAACAACCCAAATTTTAAAGTTTTTAACCCAATTTTATTAGAATAAGAACAAAAATTAAAAAAATACATAAAATTAAAATAAAAACAACTTTTTTTTACTTTTGACACTAAATTTTTAAATTTTCTCCACACTTGTTTGGACAAGTCCAGTAGCGTTTTTTCTTTATTTGCTCGCCACATTGATCACACAATTTTGCTTGTTTGTCAGTTACCTCTACATTGTTTTTCCTCCAATCTTGCTCTTTTTGAAATTGGTTCCTCTTCATCAACATCAGACTCACTAGACTTGATGCCTTTTGAAACAATATTCATATAATTTGCTAAAACTTCTCTTATTTTTGGTGAGGCTTCAGGGTCTTCGCCTGTATCATTAAATAAGTTTTCTAAAATGCTAACTGTAAATAAGAAAATTTTAAACAAATTAAACAATCCAAAATTCAAAGTTTTTGATAGTATTTTTGCTTGAACCCATGTGATTTAGATCTTTTCCATTTTTTTTATCTGCTATTTATTTCCAAAATTAAATTAATAAGTTTCAAAAATAAAATATTGGGATACTTTGTTTTAAATTAGGCTACAATTTTTAATAAAAAGTGATGTTTTAATCGAACTGGTGTTAAACAATAAAAAAAGCGTTTTTTAGGTATTCTATTTAATTTTTGTGGTATCGATTTTAATGGCCCCAGAACAAATAGCACTGGTCCAAGTACAGATCCTAGCGGAACTCCACTCAATACCTCTCACTATCGTATTATGAAATCAAATACAAATTGAACAAAATTTTTTTCTTTTTGGATAGAATAGATTTTTGTTAAATAAAATATTTTTAAAAAAATACCGCAATAACAAAGACAATTTTCATTTCATAAAATTATCGTGTCGTTTAAAAAGACAAAAATTAAAACATCAACAAATTTGAATTTTATTATAGATTTTATTGATTAAAAAAAAATTATTTTTAAATTTTATTTGAGGTTACAAAAATTTGTTGCAAAGTAATCGTTTTATTATTCATTACCTGTGATTCTAAAAATATTTTTTTTTTCTCAAAAATTTCTTTATTTTATTTTGTTGAAAAAAAATTTTGCTCACGTGAACAAAAATTTCTTTTTATGAGTATTATTTTAGTGCTCAACTTTCTAGGCAAATTTTCTCAAAATAAAATGTAAAATATTTGACGTATTCTCTTACTATGTATTTAGTTTTATTGTTCCATATTTACTAAAATTTGGATTTAAAATCGTATAGTCATAGTTTGGATTTTTTGAAAAAATATGTATTACAAGGCATTTTTCAATGTTTAAATCAAGAGATCAGATGAGAGAACAGCTTTTGAAAATATGATCTGTATCTTGTTGAAGTAAAATATTGTCTTTAATTGAAAATATTTTTATATCATCAGCATATTTCTCACATTTATTTTTCACGACATTTGAAAGATCATAGATAAATATTAAGAATAGTCCTAAAAGTGGTCCTAAGAACGACTTTTTTGAGACTCCACTGGCAACTTCCAAATACAAACTTCTTCTTAATAGACTTAACAAAAATGAATGAGAAATTTAAGTTACAATTTAAGGAATAGTGCAAACCTAATTGAACCGATGGCAAAAATGAACAGTGGAGGAAAAACATTTGGAAAATAATTGATAAATAGATAAATAAATCTTATCTATTTTTTTTATTCAAGATTGATTAATAGCTTTGTGATCAAAAGATCAATGATGGAATATGCAACAATTCAATGTATCAATTTACAATAATTTATTGACTGGAAAGTTAGTAATTCAATATTGTATGCGATACCAAATACATGCTTGTAAACGAAATTTTCTTTCCAATATTGACAAGAACATTTACTCAACTGCCAGCACTGTTTGTTGATTTCTATAATTTTATGTGAGTCACTCCATTTTATGAATTCATCGAACGAATTCCAATTGCTTGTGTTTATATTTGTTAGCTTCTACATTACTCTTCTCAGACGCTACCACGCATGTCACTACATCTTCTTCTTGTTTTATTTTAACAATTCGTTTTTTCGATTTGCACCAATTAAAGCCAAGTGTCCATTCATGAGTTGATATATCTGGTATTATTTTGAACTTCGTCGTCGTTTCAAAATTTGGATTTCTATCTTTTGACCACGCTTCTATCATTAGATCAATAACTCTGACAAAGTCTCTAAGAGGTAAACGGTCTCGAAAAGTTGCATATTTCTTGATAGTGTTGTTCATCGATTCTATCCGGTTGTTTGAACTTGAAAACCTTCAGCATACCCCTCGAACCATCCGATCGTATGCTAAGACATCCAATTAATTAATTAGAGAACTAATGAGTGAAAGCTTAACAATTTATCCTTGCTTCTCATGAATTAATTCTGCTCCTGTTTGCAATTAAAAAACTGCTTTAATAAAAAATAAATTAGATAAATTCTGATTTGAAAAACGAAAAAAAAAATTTGATATAAAAAATAATAAATTTGCTCCAATAGAAAATATAATCCAAATTTATATTTTTAAAAAAAAGAGCTTAAAGTACTTTCTAACATTAACAAATTATCATCTGTGAAATAATCAACTAACTATTTATTTATTTATTTGTATTTCTGTATCGAAGTTAAGGTTCTTCAGATTTTAAAAAACAAAAATAAAACAAAAAAATCCCTTTTAAACCCCTTTCATTAAAAAATGGGGGACCAGTTTCGACTGGTGATTTTGATAATTACGGCTTAGATGATCAACTCGATGCAGTTACCTCTGTGTCAGATCGGAGCCTTCGCTCAAAAAGGTACTTAGAAAGGAGATGAGCTCCCCCTATGCTCCACAAGGAGCGAACAAGGTTAAAAAATAAATAAATAAAAAAAAAAATAAAAAAAAAAAAGTCAAAATAATTTAAGTTAAAAAAATAGGAAAATATTAAAATTAAAAATAAATAAAGAAATATTAAGAAATGATAAAGATAGAGAGATACATTTTTTAAACATTTGATGGTTCAGGAAAAAAAGAAGAAATTACACAGTGGAGTTTTTTAATGGAGTTGGGTACTCGATATTTATTGATTCGAAACCTTTGTTATATTCTTCCACCAGTCTGACAACCAGTGGAACAGAGTGGCTCAGCCCTATCCTAACATATCTTTCACTTAACTTAAAATGTCGATTTTAGACTGTTAGTAGTTTAAGTTTATTATATGCCTCATGATGTAATTTGTTGGAAGGAGTAGTATAGAACGAACGATCTTAATTTGTATTACTTCTAACCTTTTTATACAGTATGTTGCAAAAGTTTAGAAATTGGTTATTTTATTTATCTTAAATGGTCATACATGGATGCTAAAATGATGAACACAAAGGTAACCTTTATCGAGCATTTAAAAGAGGTTTTACACAGAGTGGTCAAAGATTCCAACTGAGTACGTACAAAAGTTGATTGAATCTATGCAAAAAAGAGTTTTGGCTTGTTATAAGGCCAAAGGCGGTCATTT
>VANL01001178.1:0-16535 GCA_006352455.1 Brachionus sp. 'Tiscar' | reverse complement strand
TGAAGAACTCGATGAATCAGTTGATCCTGTTGTTGAAGAACTCGATGAATCAGTTGATCCTGTTGTTGAAGAACTCGTTGAATCAGTTGATCCTGTTGTTGAAGAACTCGATGAATCAGTTGATCCAGTTGTTGAAGAACTAGTTGAATCAGTTGATACAGTTGTTGAAGAACTCGATGAATCAGTTGATCCTGTGGTTGAAGAACTTGTTGAATCAGTTGATCCTGTTGTTGAAGAACTAGTTGAATCAGTTGATCCTGTTGTTGAAGAACTTGTGGATTCAGTTGATGCAGTGAATTTTTTTATATCACCATTTAGAATTAGGATATAAATGATTATTATAAATGTTTTTTTTTTCATTTTCAATTTCACCTAACTTGTAACTTTTTTTTTTTCCTCCCCTTTTTATTCATTCTTCTGTTCTGCTTCATCAATTTCGTTTTTTAATCAATTAATGTAATAAATTTTTTTATTTTTTTTATTTTATTTAATTAATGTGTTTTTTTTTATTTTTATCAATCTGGCTTTAATTTACGATATTAAACTTGCATCAATTTTTCCTATGAAATTAATGTTAAAATTAATGAAAAAGTTTTGTTAGAATATATTAAATTATAAAAAATATGATTCTATTAAAATCACGCATCTTTCGCTCAATTTGAAAAATTTTTATATTTTTTCGAACTATTAGAAATATTGACAAAAAAAAATTAATTTTTGATCTCGGCTTGATAAAAAGATAGAAGCCTGATTTTAGAAGAATATTTTTATATACAATTTAATATGTTCTATAGAAAAATTTTTACGGTTCAAACATCAGAAATTAAAAAAAACTTTTTTATTCTTTGATTTAAAAAATATAATTATGAGTTTAATTCAAGAATCTGGATATTTTCTTTAAATTAAAATTTATAAAATTAATTAAAAAAATTCTAATTTAATTTCAGCAAAAATTTCATATTTAAAAGATATGCAAGTTTACCTAATTATGATTTTCAAATTTTTGAAGGCGAACACGAAAAATTAAATTTATTTTTTTTGACAGTTTTTCTAATTCTTCAATTTTAATACCCATTCAAACAAAATGAAAAATATTTTCCATTTTTGATTGAAGCCGACTTGCGGATTTAAGTTATTTTAAAAATTGATTTTTTCAAACAAAAGTTTATTTCAAACGATTTTTATTAACCCGAAATCATCCATTTAAATCCTATTGATTTTCAATAGAATTAGTAGATTTATAATGATGATTTTACCACAGTTCTAATGAAGAAGATAAAGAAGAATAGGTAGAACTTATGAGAAAAGTTTCAAAATTTAGGAAAAAAGTCTTTTTTGTCCATTAAGGCTATTAAACCAAAAAAAATTTCCAGTGTGAAATGAATGTAAAATTTGGTAAAACTCAAATGGGCCAAAAATTTTCGAAAAATTGGCTTTATTTTCAAAAAATTGAAAATTAAAAAAAAAATTATATAAACTTAAAATTTAAAAATTTATTTTAAGTTTATGAGTTTATAATTTCAGTTTTTACTGCTAAAACAAATACACTGGCACAAGCAGCCATTTTATATTTAATAATAAAATATAATAATTTATGGAACAAATTTTTTTATATAAAACTTTTTAAGTGAAATTAACTATTTCACAGTGGCGAAGCTCCACTATGGCGAACTCGGGCGACCGTCACACCATTTATAATTTACATAGACAGCAAGATTCAAAATAAATAAAATATTTGTACCTTATAAACTTCAGACTCAATTTCAAATTTAATCTCTCATTTAATTTAGTTTCTTTGTTCCTTTTGAAAATTTTTTGAAATATTTTGTCCTTTTGTTTTAACACTAGAATCCTATACCTAAGTTAATTTATATAGTATGAATGTGAATTAGTTTTTGCAGACATTAAATATCGGTGATACATGCTATGTATCACATGATACATTTTGTAGAATCAGTTTTAGATCAAAGGAATAAAAGTAATTAAAATTTAAAATTTTTGTTCTTGTTTTTTTGTTCCAAAATTCTTAATGCCTGCTTATAGGAGTATATGGATGATTTCCCCGAAATAAAAAACCTTTGAAATAATCTTTTAATTAGAAAATTTTACCATTTTTTTATGCTGATAAAAATTTGGCGTTGCGACAATTTTTTTGCGAAAATTTGGAGAAAAGATAGATAATTTTTATTGATTGTTTATGCAATCTATAGATCAAGTGAATAAATGAGGATTTTAGATAAGTTTAGTGCTGTAGAATCAAATTCGATGATTCACTTGATACTATAGAATAAGAGCTCGAGGTTTCAGTTAAAGCTGTTGTATTAGAACTTGTTGTTTAAGTTCCTACTATGGTTTTTATATAATTTTGATAATACATAAATGATTATTATAGAGATATTTTTATCCATTCTTGATTTTATTTTTTTCATTTTTTTTAATTTTTTTTCATCTTCTTTGATTCATATTTTTTGTTCTGGTTCGTCTATTTTTATGTTTTTTGATACATGTAATTAATCAAATTTTTTATTTTTTCTCCTTTGTTTTTTTTATATGTTTATTCTTTGATCATCTTTTTCCTTTTTTCCGATTATAAATGAGCACATAATTATAATTACGATTTTTTTTTGCTAAAATTAAACTGGAAATTTTTTTATTAAATTTCATAAATTTAAATTTGAGGAAAATATCATATCCAGTATTTTAAATTAAACTTTTAATTATGTTTTTCAATCAAAGAATGAAAAAGGTATTTTTTTAATTTAAAATGAATAAGGCGATGAAATATTATTTTCAATAAAATTATTAAATTAAAAAAATGGTATTCTTTAAAATTACACATCATTTTTAAAAGTTTCAGAGTTGTTCAGCCGAAAATGAAAAATTAAATTAAAATTTTTTTTTCTCTACAATTTTACACCTGTTTCAACAAAATTTAATAAAAAATCAGCAATCGATTACAGCCTTAATCTCCCTGTCGATTAATATAATTTCAAAAATTTAGTTTCTTTATTCCTTTTGAAAATTTTTTGAAATATTTTGTCCTTTTGTTTTAACACTAGAATCCTATATCTAAGTTAATTTAAATAGTATGAATGTGAATTTTTATCAGCATAAAAACTGGTAAAATTTCTAATTAAAAGATTATTTCAAAGGTTTTTTATTTCGGGGAAATCATCCATATACTCCTTTAAGCACCAAAACGAGTTTAATGACAAGTTTGTGATTAAACTAAACAACTTAATTCTAATTATCAACTTGTACTTAATAGTAATTCTGCTTTCAACTTTATATATGTATAAACAAGCAACTTTATCATATTAAATAACTCAGGGTTAAGTATTAGCTAAATAGAGGCGTTGAAAATTTTATTTAACCTTTTTTTCCCTCTTTTTAAAAACACATTTTAGGAGATAAAATTTTGTAATTAACACAAAAAGCCTTAAATGGAATTGGATGTAGAGCGTACGGTTGGAGCCACTGACACTAGCACGGGTCTATAGTATTTACTGTCAGCCCATTTTCAACTATGGGTTGGAAATATGTCACATAAAAAAATCAAAACTTAAAGATTATGACAAGTCTCAGGCCTGCTTAATCAAAAGAAATTTAGGCTTGTCCAAATTTGCTCGAAATATTGCTCTTATAACGGCACTCAGAATTAATCCAATAAGTAAAGTTTCCTACAAATGTAAAATAATATTTTGTTATACTTAAATGAGTATTACATGAACTATAAATGTCCAGACGGGTCGTATATCAAACAGCTAAAAGATACAAGCTAAATGATTAGAATGGAGGTGAATTCTGCTGGTGTCAATCAATGTCTAGAAGTCCTAGATAAAGTGTATATGGAAAAAATTAGCTACCCTAACAAGGATGAGCTCTTTAGAAAAAATATTAATTTGTGTCATTTGATGCATAATGATATATCAAACAATACTTTTTATAAAAATATGTTATTTAAATTGGCGTAGTTTATTTAAATTAATAATAATAATAAAATTATACGATTAATAATAATTTAAATGTTTGTACTTCATTTTTGATACTAAATTTACAATTAAGTCTATTTAAAAAAAATAAACCCAAACATTGATCCAACATTGAAAAAAATTGTGTATATATACTGTACGAAGCGCATGTTTAAACCCTTTTCATTAAAAATTGCTGGATCGCTTTCGACTGAGTAATTGTTGCGTGGTTAATGATCAAATTGATACAGCAACCTCTGTGTCAAATCGGTTTAACAAATCGGGGCCGTGGCTCAAAAAAATACTGGAAAATGAGATAAGTCTTATTATCCGCTAGGATAGAAAAGGGAGAAATTAATTCTACTTAAAAAAAAAACATCAGAAATTTTTGTATAAATTGTTTATTTATATAAAATAATCGACTACAAGGATATAAAGAATAAAACAATTAAAAAAACATTAGACCATTTAGGAAAAAAAATTTATACATCATAAAAAAAATATTTGTGGTACATTATAAAAAAAATTATTTTATAAGACATGGCAAATTTTTTATTCTGTGTGTATTCAAAAAATTAGAATTTTTTATTTGATTACAATTGAAAAAATGAAAATTACTATTTGGATCAAAATTCGAGTCATTTAGATTAAGAGTGACTGGCAAAATTTCTTGCATAACTGAGTAGTGAGTGACAAGCGATTTGAGTGTTTTGAAATCTTTATTGACTCCTTTTAGCTTAAAACCATCTTTGTTCTTGGTAATTAAATAGTGTGCTACTCCGTTTTGGTTGGCAAAATAAGGCACACGTATTGACAGGGCAAAGCAATTTTTGCAAGATGAACTCAATCTAATAACAAACGAACCTATTTCTCGATTTATCAGAAGACTTAAAACATTTTCTCTGGGCATATCAGGCTGGTACCAGGATTCAGATGCACTCTCCAAATCAACTGAATAATCACTGAATGATACACTGTTTTGAGAACTGTCTGTCATTGTCTTATTGTCACTGTCGCTTATCGAGCACGACAAAAGTCGCTCAATATCGTCACTTAAAACAAAAATAAAATATTTAACTATTCAATGGGAAATAAAAATCTTTTATCTAACCGTTTTTTGTTTATGTTAAACGGAAAAATTTTAACCATTATTTTTTTTATTTTAATGTTTTTGAAGGCGTTTTATCTAAAAAAAAAAACGAAAGTTTAAATAGAAAATAAAAATAACTTTCTTATTTAGATGGTATTTCGATGTTTTTCAAAGTATTTTACACATTCAATTCATGTGTTGTCAAGCGAACCGAAACCGAATATTAATGTTTACTCATATTTCATGGGATTATGTTATTCGTTACGGTTCGCTTAACCGGCTTAGATATTTAGAAGATTAAATATTTTCAAATAATTATGGTAAATTAGCATTCGATTTATATCTAGAAAAAAAAATAAAATTCTCACAGCTTTTTAATTGTTTACAATATTACACAATCTAATCTCTCAATAGATCGATATGTTTATCTAAGGGATACTTAGAAAAAAAATAATTTTAAACAAAACACCTTCAATTGCATAACAATACAAATTAGAGTCGGATAATTTACCTGTTATTATTCAACTGAAGAGGAAAAGATGCTCGCTGTGTATTGTGCAATTGATACGATTTGTGTCTGAATGAAAGTCTACCTATGGTTTTGTTTAAATTTTCTTTAAAATTATTCACAACAAGCATGGTCGAGTCTTCCCAGCTCGGCTCATATTTCACCACTTTTGGCTCTTGTTTTGTCAAGTTAATGAACTCGAAAGATTCAACACGATCACTAGGTGTTAAACGCTTAGTTTGTTTGCCACAGCTTTCATCTATGTGGTGATAATCATGATCTATTCGATTGCTCAATTCGTTTTCTGTTTTTTTACCATTTTTTATCCTTAGTTTTCCCAATAAGGTATTCATGTCCAATTCAGACGAGTCTTCTTGGCTGTCTATGTATATTAATGGCTCTGTCCGGGTTATGCTAGACAAATTTAAACTGTTATTTACAATATACGGCTCGAATTCTGGCGTAGAAGATCGAAATTTGAAGCTAGATGAGCTTTTTATAAGATTTTTTTGACAGCAATTACAGCCAAAAATTGTTTTTTCACTAGCTTCTTGATTAGGTGGCAAAAGCTTTGTATTGCTGAGAACAACTTGATTGCTTTGCAAAGTGGATATAAGGATAGGTGTTATTTTAGCAAGCGATGGCGGTGGTTGAGAAGGTAAAGGTGGTGCCGGTTGATTTGGTAAGCTTTTGGTCTGCGGGGGGTTAGGTGCTCGTACACGTGGAACTTTCAATTGACCTTTAATTTGATAATTATCGAAAAATTAAAACAAAATCGAACAAACTAGTAAAGTTTATACCTGTTGCGGATTGTAAACAAGACTCGCACGTAAATGACTCAAAAAAACAATAAGAGTGATTAGATTTTACAAGTTCTTCTTCCTTTGAAAAAAAAATTGAAATAATATTCTATTTTTAATTACAATGTTAATATTTTTTTCCAGAAAATATGGTCATTTATGAAACAAACAATTTTCAAATATATATTTTTTTAGTTAATTGCTTTGATTTTTAATTTATAAGGATTTGTGCTCCGTATACTATTAAGGAACGAATCCAGTATTTCTATCAGGTATCTAGTAAAACTGAAAAGTTGTTGACAACTCAAAAAATTGTCATTCAATTGATTGAACAGCTCAATTTATTTGAATTTAATTGATTCAAATGCTTTATTTGACAGATTGAAGCTATTCAACAATTTAACTTAAATTAATTATTTCAATTCCGAATAAAGTCTAATCTAAAAATTATTAATGAGATAAATCTCTGTAAAAATTTAGCCAAATTTCTTTCTTCAAGTTTATATATTTAATTTTTAAAATTTATTTTAAAAAATATTATTTTAATTTTTTTGCTTCACTTTCTATTCTAAATAGTTTTGAGTACCGAGCATGAAAACAAACTTTCAAAAAAATTTAAATATAAATTTAATTTTCTTAAGGTTTTTTTCCCACCAAAGTCATTTCATGATAATTCTAGAAGTAAACTTAAAGAAATTCACTCTTTTGTCTGGTATCAGTTTCAAATTTTTATTCACTGAAAGGGAGGTTAGCTACCATCCCTGACTGTCTGGGATCGATCTCTAACTATTATTTTAATAAAAATAGAATAAATTGTTCGATGTTGTTAAAAAAGCGTTGATATTTTTTTAAAAAACTTCAATTTTCCTTTCTCTTGCTAATTTTATAAACAATACCAGATTCATTTTAAAAAATATAATAAAACGGACCGAGTGCAAATGTTTAGCGGTAATTTATAAATAATAGCTCATAATTTTTAATTCAATTTTTCATATTCTGGAAAACTTAATTCACCATTTATCGTAAATTTTTTTTTTAATTTTCTTTAAGATTTCAAAATTTAATCATGTGGCTGAAAGGAAGGTATAAGTCTCCATTCTAACCGACCAAGATTACACCTAAATTATATTTTAAATAAATAATTTGAATCTAAAATCCTAGTTTCGAGTGGCTTTAGAAGTCCTCTTTAGAGCCCTACTGAGGGTAATTTAGATAATTTAGAAGAAAAATACAAAGTTTAACTAAGTAAGTCTAACAAAACGAACTGATGTTGAAAAAAATCTCTAATAATTTTACTCTTGCACTCGTTTATTCTTTTTTGTTATAGTGTCTATTTAAATAAATAGACTTTTAAAATTTTTATTTATCTTTAAAACTAAAAAATAATAAACAAACTTATTTAACTTGACTTATTTAACTAGTATATTTTTATCATTTTATTTTTATTTTTTTTATTTTTTTTTTTATTTTTCTCTCTTTTTTTTATATAACATCGCCTACGAGGCGTCAATTGAAATAATAAATAAATAAATAAATAAATATTTCAATCATCAAGAAAAACTTTACTTACATTTAAAAATAAAAATAATTAGTAATTAAAATATTATTTAAAGCAGAAAAAAATTAAGAAATCTATAATCTTGTTAAAAATCGTTAGGCACCAAAATTAATTTTAATTAAAAAAATATTTGCTAATTGTTTCTTTAGTATTTATACGATCGATATTTTTATTTCTAAAATAATTTCTAATATTCTCTCTGAAACTAATTTTTAACAAAACATAAAAACTTGCAATTGTGTAGTTGAATACCTATTACTAGAAAATTGATACTTTTTTCATAATTTTTCTTTTTCAATAATCTCTTTAGATTGATACTAATTGCATAATGAAAAAAATTTACTTAACTTCAAATAATTAAAGAATATAAAAATAATATCAACATCAACTCAAAATATTAGAGCTAAATCTCTTTTACTTACAGTCGATTTTTTTATCAAGATCAATTTAAATTGCTTGAAAAATGAAATCCTTTATGATTAAGATAAGATTAATTTAAACAATTATTCAATTAGCTTATATGTTGAGTATGAAAATAAATTAATTTGGGTAAAAAAGCACTTACAATCGGTTGACTGAATGAAAATGCCGAGTCTCTTTTTTTTATTATTAGCGGCAAATTGCATTTAATACAGTGATCTGAATTATTGCAGCGTATTTCCTCACATATAGTGGCTCTATTTGATAGAATATTTTGACCGTTATTGTGCTGCGTTGAATATGCACTTCGAGTCGAAAAACTTCTAATCAAATGAGAGTTGGACGACTTGCGGAGAGGCAATTTTTTAACCATTTGAGTATTAACTATTGGTACCAAGTACCCACTTTCATCAATGGGTGAAATTAAATTCGATGAATTGTAATTAGTTAGACTAACTGACGGTGTCTCGGACTGAAAACTTGCTATAAATGAACATGAAGATAAAGTTGATATCTTGGAACTATTTGAAGAGTATGAATTTACATCAATGCCACTGTCACACGAATCGAATGATTTATGCGCTGTGAGTGATGGTGAATTTGGTATTTTATTGCTTTTAATCAATTGCTTAGCCTTTTTAAAAATGAAAACAAATTTTTTAAAAAAAGAGACATCTAAAAGTTACCCATGATTTTCCTTTATCTATAAAGCTTAACCTCTTGGATCCTGATCCATTAAACGAGTATTTATTAGAGGAGGTTTCACTTTTAATAAAGGTATTTAAGTCTTGCTTATTATTTCTCATTTTCAATTTTTCCTTTTTAAAATAAGCTAAAACATTTTAATCTAAAATTAAGCCTTTAGTATTATGACATTGGTAAGAAAATATTTTAATTTAAAAAAATTTAGATTAGGTTAGTTTTATACGCGATTATTTTTTTTTTTGAGATAATTATTTTGATACAGGTGTACGAATACTCAGACATATGTGCTCCTAAGACACATGATAGTTGTATTTATACATTATTAATGTTATTGACTGTAAACAGCTTGAATTAATCTTTTAAACTGATTTTTTTCAATCTTCCTATGAATCAATCGATAATCTAATTTTGATTTTTTGTTCAAATCTTATTAAATCTTAAAAGTTTTTAATCACAATAAAAACACCAAAAATCTAGATATTCTGTTAATTTGATATGTTATATTTTAAACCATCTTAAAGTCTGAATTAATTTGTAATAATAGAGGATGAAATTTCATATAACTTGTCAGGTACTATTTTTATTTATTAGAAATAAATTTTTGACAGAAAGACGGGTTGTTCTTTGGAATTACTGTTTGTTTGTTAAATCTACCATATCAAAATTTTTAATTTAATAGTTATCTGAAAATTCTTTGATTTTCGTTTTGTTCATCATCAGTAATTCTAATATTGGTGATGGTTAAATTGATTAAATCTAACTTAAAAAATTCCAAGTATCTATAATCCAAAAATCAGACTAATTTAAAGATTGTTTTAAAAAAAAAATTATTATTTTTCATTTACCACATGTTCTCTTAAGAATTTTCTAAAATATCTAGCCAAAAGACTCTAAAATTTTAAAGCTATTTTTGAAGTTTTTAGAGAAACAACGTCCAATAAATCAAATTTTTTCCTAATGAAGACTTCAAATAAATATATAAAATTTTATCTTAAATAATTTTAAAATTATGGGATAATCTCAAAAAGAATTTAATATTTTTGAATTTTTTTATTTGAATAAAGCTTTTTTCCTTTCCTTTAAGAAAATATAAAATTTTTGTCTTTAATCTCTAAATTTGATAGTTCCTAAAAATTTAAGCCTAACTTTAAAGACTAAAAAGAGGATACAGTGTAAATTTTTTTTTTATATATTCAAATCTATTTTATTAAATAAAAATAAAATTATTGATATAAATCAAAAAATAAATTTAGCCTTAAACACGTATATCTATCTAATTTGAAGCAGATATTTGATTTTGATAGCAATTTCAAGTCAAATTTTCCCTTAAATAAATGCTTAATTATATTTATATGTTCTATTTTTCGACCTTGATTAAACAAATGATCATCTCTTTTCGTTACAGGTCAGTTCTCTTGCAGTTTTAAATTGGATGTATTCTGAATTCAATTAAATAAAATACTTAAAGCAAATCAATATTGGAAAATTGTGTCATTTTTATTCCAATATCTAATTTTTAATTGATTTTTTATTTGATTATTAAACAAAGAGGTAGTGTAAGCGAAAATTTAAATAAGGCCTAAATTAATAAATAATGAATATATTTACAATAAATTAAAACATGGTCAAACAAAAACCATTAGACTAAACAGAGAAAACTTACGATCGCTGATATACCCATTCATCGAAGTGAATAGATCCTATTGTATTATTGTATTGGATTCTAGATCCGAGACTAGTGTTTGTATCCGAGTTTAATTCTCGATCAAGTCTAGTTTTAGTGTGTAAATTAAGTTTTATCATTTATAATCTATTTTATGAACTATTAAGATAAATAAATGTATTCATGATCATTTAACAAAAGAAAAATTCAGAGCCCTTAATCTGGATCTAAATACTAAAACATGTTTTATTCTTTTAGCTAGAAAATTTAATTACATGTCTGATTTTGAATGATAGAATCTATTGGGACTTAATAATTTTTGGCACTAGCTTAAGCTATAGTTTTATTAACTATTAGTGGACTAAAATGTCATCTAGCTCATTAATCTAGTCACGGTTTTAGTATCAATTCAAACAATTAAAGTTAGCATTGTAGAAACTTTAAACAATGTAAATATTTAAATGTATCGGATTAATATTTTTTTGTCATTTAGACTGATGTTATCTGAGTCTTTATTGATTTAATACCTTTTCCTTAGACCTTTAAGCAAGTGTTCTCCAAAAATTACAGTTAAATTTTATTAATTAATAAAAAAATTCACGCTTTGAAATTAAAAATAATCAAACAAGTCTAAGCATTTGAAACTTAATGGTCTAAAAAATAATGTCGTAACTAAAAATGTTTTTGTGATTTTAATATTGCAAAAAGGCATTATTTTTAATTTTTTTTCAGGTAAATTAATAAACAAGAATTTTTAGTATAGAAAAAAAATTTTAAATAGAATATTTGAAAAAAATTAATTTTCATCAAAATTGTTTGTCTTTAAACTCAAAAATAATTATAAGTTGAAAAAGAAAGAAAATTTTAATAATTATTTAAAAATATCGGCTTTTTTCTTTAGCTTTATTTTTTCTAAGAGACAAAAATTTTAATGTAAAAAAAATTCACATCAACAATCAAATAGGTAACTAACAAAATAAAGGCTAATTTTTTAAGAAAGAAAAGCTTCTAGCAAATTCTCGACTCCTTATTAAAACTCGAATAAAACAACAAAAAATCTAGTCTAGAATATTTCAATATGAATCAAATAACAACCTAACAAAAGTCTGACAATTTTTGCACGCAACTACAAACACTGTGAGATGGACCAAACAAAAATAATGTCTATAAAACTTTATTGGAATTGATTGCTCAAAGCGGACACTTAGTCCGCAGAGAATTCAGGATTTAATTTAAAGCACGCACAGATCCTTGAGCCAGAATTGTTTGATTTATTAAATTGTCAAATGCCAATAATCGATAAAACATCGGCACTGTTAAATATTCATTAATTCTGAAGAGAGGCCTAAACAATTCGAGCAAACAAATTCAAGAACCGACTAGGACCGTGTTTGTCATCTCTCTCTTTATTTTAAAATAAATTTTAATTTTAAATTTTTCTTTTAGATTTATTCATTCAATTGGTTGACATTTACAAAT
The DNA here is from genome assembly GCA_006352455.1 of Brachionus sp. 'Tiscar'. NCBI lineage: Eukaryota > Metazoa > Rotifera > Eurotatoria > Ploima > Brachionidae > Brachionus > Brachionus sp. 'Tiscar'. The sequence goes on along the minus strand of VANL01001178.1, from coordinate 4,341 downwards.
CGACCTTTTTGAAGATTTCATTCGTAGCGAAGGAAAAATAAACTATTTAAGATAGCTTAGCCTTTAATAAGAAAAAAAAAACTCAGGGCTATAATAAAAAGCATTTAGTGCACTTGAAATTTAAAGTATTTAATATTTAGAGATAAGAAATGAAAATAAATAAAGCCTTTTTTTAATGTTGATCTAAAACATTCTGAATATTGACTGCATTTATTTTCCAAAATTAAATCCTGTTAATTATCCTTTAGAAAAACTACTAAAATTCTTCTCTTTTTTTTCTAAATAAAATCTAAATGAATCATTAAATTTTTTTTACATAACTATGTCTATGTAGTTTCTATCTTTATAGAGATATTTGCTTTAGACATGATGAACATTTAAAATTTTTGCTAATCACTAAATTAAAATAAATTAACAAATGAACCGAAAATTTTATTTTTCTATTTTACAAATAAAATTATACAACGAAAAAAAAGCAGGGAAGTCAATCTGAGCAATTATCGTGAATAACAAGAGTCTGTCGTTTATTAATTATTTGTAATTGGGTCATTTATTTTAGTTTTAATTTGATTCTTTGGACAAGTTTACTACCAAGCTAGTTTGATTCGAATGACTATCAATCTCGTGACTAAATTAAAATATTTAAACGTTTAATTAGGTTTAAACTTAGAATGAATTCTGGCAAAAATCTTCTTTTTTTTTGTTTTCCTAACCATTGTAAGATTTGAATTATTAAGGCATAAAATAATTTATCAAAAGATGAATCTCTGATAATTTAAAAATATTCTGCTTTGAAAAAATATAAAAAATATGTTTTAAAAACAAAATTCCTTGCATTAGTAATATCTGCTCCTAATTAAAAGCTGGTCGAAACCCATTGAGTTCCCGAACTAAAAAAATATAAAAAAAAAATGCGCTCTCTATAAATTATTTAAAATTTCACATACTTGAAAAGGTTATCTTAGATAAAACTCTTATTTAAAGCGGAAAAGAAGGCCTAAGCTTTATTAATATTGTCACCCTCATATAAAAGCTTTTTGAGGCGTTTTGAACATAGATGATAAAATTAAGAAAAACTAATTTAAATTTTTGGAAAATTTCAAAATTCAACTTACTCAGCTTTAGATTTAATTCACAAAAAGATTAATAAGAAAAAAAAATAGTTAGAATTTTAAATAAAAATCACACAAATAAAAGAGATCAAAATTTTGGTAAATAAATTTCTACAAGGTATTCCACGAATAGACCGCACAAGCACTAAACAACAACCTTGATGTTGATTTGAATTAATGACAAGGAAATTTTCCATTAGAAAAAACATATAAAATCTTAACGATATGAGTTATGTAATAATATGTGATTTTTGCTCGCAAGTTAGCTCTCTACATAGTTAATATACACCTTTTGAACAAATAAATAAACCAAATATATTACTATTTTGTCATTTATATCGCATTAACTTTAACAAAGTGACTTTATTAAAACTGGAGTATTTGAATTAACCAACATGTTTTTGTAAAATACCAACACCATATTTGACCTTTTGTTTCCAATTGGATTGAAAGGGATAAAAATTATCGATTTTCTATTCAGTCTGAAAATTTTTTATGTTCTTAAACAGCTTGTTATTTTGATAATATAGAATTAAATAGATAAAAGTATCATTGATAAATCGTAGTGATTAAAGCTAAGAATAAATTCGATAGAAATTATCTCACGTTGTCAAATTTTAAAATTAAATCTTATTTTAGTAAAATAATTTATTTTTAAAATAGAGTTGAAGAGGATGAAGTAATATTTAGTTTTGAAAACAATTTAATACTAATTAAATTAAATGTTAAATAGATGACTTAGAAAAAAATTTGCTTTATGTGATGATAATACCATAGAACTAAAATTAATAAGACTCTAATCATTTTAGATTTTTTGTAGGAAAAAATCTTATAGAAGGTCTTCCAAACAATTGATTGAATGAAGAATTAAAAAAAAAAAAACTAATTTAAAAGAATGCAAAAATTTGGGCCATAATCTCTATCTCAATACTTCAATATTGTATAATAATCGTAAAATAATACGAGAAAAAAAAATAGAAAAAAGCAATAAAATCCAAATTTAATTTTATGACTATTTGATAAAGATACAATCGTAAATAGATTATAATTCAGCAAGACTCTTTCGGCTAGTTCAAATTGTTGAAATATTTAAATACAATTTGAAAAATAATAGATAAAAGATAATTTGAACAATGGATGAAGACTTTAATTTTCGCCTATTGCAAGATATTGATACTAACTTGAAGAGACACGCACATCGATTGAGACAGAATTTAATTAAAATTCCGAAATATTGACATGCTATTTTTGGCAATAGAAAAATTGACCACTTAAAATAATCAAAGCAACAAGAAAAATAGCTCTCAAAATTGGACTTTTAAAATAGCTAAAAAGCCTATTTAGTATTATCTTAAATATTTTATTTTTAAATTAATATTGACAACTATTTTAAAGTGTTTTTTCAAAATTTCTTAAGCTATATAAAACTAGAAATATAGTTATTTGCTTTTTAGGCTAAATTTTTATAGCTAACAAGACACTGGTAAGTCAAGGATAGAGACGGATAGTGAATCGGCTATTAAATTATCAAACATGTGAAAAAGACAACTTAATACCAATCAAGTTAATAAATTTTAATAAAATAAATAGACAATTTTTCAGTTTGCTACCACGTGTCACAGAGTGATAAGAATAAGTTGTAAATTTAGTTATTTAGAACTAACTGATTTAGCTATAATTTCATTGAGACCCCATGAAATAATAAATTTAAAGTGCAATAATTTTGGTTGGAATACCACGCATACAAGTACTTAAAAATCTACAGAAAATAAAATTAAAAGCTATTTATCATTCATTCATTATTTCAATGGTCCCTATTAGGAACATAATTAAAATACCATAAGTTAACAACATAAAATTCAAAATTATCTTCTTATATTTGACTAGAGTGTTGTTAAAGGCTCTAAACTTTTATTTAAATATAAACAAATTCATATACTTAGAAAAAATGTAATTTCAAATAAAAAATATTTGATCGATTTCCGCCACCGATATAGACTAATAAAGAGCACATTTTTAATGGTTATCTTGTTTATCTATTGGAGAATAAATATTATTTTAGGCATTTTTTAAAAAAAATTATTCGGTTTATTTAGCCTTGTTTAGATCAGAGATTTATGAGATTTGATTACATAACTGGATATAATGGTTTGGTATCTTTGGTTTACTAAACCAGTTAAATAATTTAAAATTCTTTTTTCTAATTTTTCAAACCTCTTAAGAAATATTGATTTTTAAAAGATTTATTTTTTATTTTTTACATAAGAAAATAGTACAAATGGGCAATGATTCGGGTATTTGAATTTTAGATTTATAAGCCTTTGTTAATAAAGCAGATAAAATTTTTTTTTAAGAAATTTGTAAAAATTGTTTAGAATATTTTCTAAGAAAACAAGTTTCGAATCTTTTGCTGAACTCATTAAACGAGAAAAATATAGTATCGCCACATAAACCAAATTTAATTTTTTTTATTTTAAAAGACTTTAGAATAATTTCCGTAATTTGACACAAGTTTGCGTTAATTACCGTAAATTTTAAATATTATAATTAATTGAGTAAAAAAATAAAATTATTAATAAAAATTAATATTTTAATTGTTTAATATTTTGATTTCTCTTTGATCACGAGGAAACAAAAGTTATCAGTAATTTAATTTTTTAATGTTTTTTTTTTGCCAATCGGTCACATGTTTCTAAAAATGTCAAATAGAAGTAAAAATATCAAATAAATAACATTAAATTGGTACTTCGGTAGTCAAATCGGACTCTGTAGTCTCATACTTCTTTGACACATTTAGTGCTTCTTATGCATCTTCTTCAAAATATTCATGGACAAAATATTGATCATTTTCAATTGACTGTATGTAGATTCGGTGTCACAGTAATCGACAAGTAAAGTGCTGCTCTGGGAGATCTTGCCTGCACTCCATATAATTGGATTATTTGTATGATATATATATCATTTTTTTAAATTCTTAACTAGATCAATAACGGAGAATCAAAAAGCTAAAGAAACAAACTTTTTTTAATAAATTATTTAGCAATAAGTATAGAACTAACTTTTATTTTTTTTAAAATCAAATAAAGCAGTTTAAAGAAATTTGATACAAAATTATTTTTTCAACATATTTTTAATAAAAAGAAATTTCTTGATGATTTTGAGTTTCAAACGTTTTATTGATTAAAAATTATTGATTTGAGAATTAAATCTAATTGTACAATAATTGTTA
>VANL01001177.1:0-16552 GCA_006352455.1 Brachionus sp. 'Tiscar' | reverse complement strand
TATCTGTATGAGGTATGGGACTTTATCTTTCAGTGAGCGCGCATTTGATACTAAAATGGTTGGTAGTTGACGGGAGATATGCATTAATTTTTTTTTAAATAAAATTTATTAATTAAATTAATAAGAAGATTATTGTAAGCCTTCTTTATTCTGTTTTTTTCTGCTAATTAAGTAAAATAAATCTATTGAAAATATCAAATAATGAAAAAAACTCAATAACAATCTTAATAAACTGCTTTTTTTTTCTAAATTTAGAACATTCAGCATAGGTTAGATTTTAATTTATTAAAAGACATAATTTCTTTAGTGATGCGTAAATGTTTGTTTTAGATATTTTCAAATAAAAGCATTAAAATATAAAATTTTGCTTTTCAGAAATAGGAATTCATTAAAATAATCATTGAACTCTTTGTAGAATCTTTTTGAATTTAACAAAAATTTCTTAGATACAAACAAATTGAAATTTAAGAAACTTAATAAATATTTTATATTCTAAATTTTTTAAAGATATCCACTGATATCAAATAAAACATTAAAACGGTCGAGATCAATTTTTCATCCATTTTAATTTAAAAAATTAATCTCTCCAAAAAGATAAAATATTGTTTCAAATATATTCTATTATAGATTAAATATATTCTTACTTGAATTCGATACTATTTTCAAAATGCTATCTTGGTACCAGTTATTGTTTATTTGAAAATACAAATTCTAGCCTTTAAATGCTGAATTCACTAAAATACTATTATAAATTTTAATTTTAGATTTTATAATAGCACATCCTCTTTAAATTTTTGTCCAATTCCTAAATAAAAGAAAAAAAAATTTATATTTTTTAAATCAATAAATTTTTTTTGTCACTTACTCGAAAGATACTAAATGATTTAAACTAAAAAATCTTGAATGCTAGATTAATTTTTGAAAATTTTATCTAGCATACTTTATTATTCATAAAATAAAAAAAAGCTAGAATTTTTAAATTAAATTCTAAAGACATTTTGTTCGACACTTGTAATATTTTATCAATTTAAAGTGGGAGTAAAAAATCCTTGAGAAAATTTAAATCTTTTGCAATAGTTTATTTTGTAATTTTAGAATTAATTTTAAAATCGTTTAAAAAATATGATTAAATTACTCTTTTAATTTCGGATTTTTGAAACCAAGTTCTAAAATGTTTTCCAATGATGTCAATGATTCGTGTTCATCTTTCTTAATCAAAACAAATTTAAGCTGCGACTCAATTTTTTACAGTAATTTAAATTTAGTAAAAATTCTTTTTAAAAAACGCAATTTTTCTAGTCTTCATTGCTGCATTTGTTTTTGCCGGACTTTTGTTGATTTTTGCGGCAGGAATCTGCTGGCTAACGTAAATACAGACCTTTTGTTTTTTATTTAAATTTTAAAAATTTGTTTTTTAGGATCTATCGACACAAAGAAAAAATAAAAGAAAACTTTCATCCTAAAGTTGGAATTTGGAATCCGAGCTATGCAACTAAGACTTTTCAGAACACAAATTCGGACCGACGTTTGGCACAAAGTGCTCAATTGTTTCACTATCAACATCAAAAGCAACAGATGATGGCAATCGAAACTGCAGAGGAGGAAAAACCTGATGCTAATTATACCCAAACAGAGAACGATGAAACTGTGTATGAGTGTCCAGGTTTTGCATCGGTAATACCTTTTTTTTTTTAAATAAAATTTAATTTGTTTTTATTAGACTGGAGAAATGGTTGTTCAAAATCCATTGTTTAATCAAGCCTATGAACAAGTTGATATAGTTAAGCACAAATCTGTTAATACTACAACAGATTCGGTTCTAATAAAAATGGATTCAAATAAACAAACTTTTGACTAAATTCGTTGTTTTTCTTTATAGACAATTTTTAAAATTGCATGTAAATTTATCTCTAATTTATCCTTAATAAGGAAATGGATCGCTGAAAATTTTTAGCTTAATCTTGTCTTTTTAGTTTCTTCGACAAGAATTATTAAGTCAGACCAATTTTGAAGATATATCTATATTATTAATACAAGGTTGGCTTCATAAATTCTTGTAAAATTTTTTAACTTTATAATAATAAAACATTCAATTTAAAATATTTTCAATTCAAACTGACATTATTTATCCCCAATTAAGAAAAACAAATTTTTTATCCTTTTACAAAATATTTAATTAAAAATTATAAAGAGTTTGGGTATTTTAGAAAAATTAATTAATAAAAAGCTGGAAGCAAAATTTAAAAATTTCAACAATTTTCTTTTTTTTTTAATTAAATTAAACTGTGAAATAATTAAGATTAATTAGAATAGCTATATAATAAAAATCTCTAAATATAAAAATTGTAATCACTTAGGGAAAAAATGTTGTTCCTCGAAGATAAAATCAATAAATTTTTTTAAAATGTTTTTTAAGGTGAAATTTTTTTCCTACGACAGGAATATTTAAAAAAAAAATTATGTGAAAAAAGAAATTTAAATTTTATTAAGCTTTAGTCTATTTTAGACTTATTTATGAAATTTGTTAATAGTTCTAATATTATTCATAAATTTTTAGTTAAATTATTCTAGCTGGGCTATTTAATTAAACATATTATTCAAAATAAAGAGTCACCTTTAAACAATGAATCAGCATGAATTACAATATTCGAAGAGAGAATTCAAGAAGCTTTCAGTTAGCATTAATAAAATTAGAGAAAAATGGTTTCTTGATTTGGTAACTTGGTAAAAAAAAATATTCAATGATTTTTAGGAATCATGAATTAGTTCATTAAAAAGTTTAGCAACTAATTAAATAAAAAACCTTTCTCCTCGTTCTTTATAAATTTTCTCAATTATTTTTTTATATCATATCAAGTTATTTATAGCCTTAATATTTTTTTTGAAATTTTTAATTTAATTTTTTAAACCTAGAACAATTATTTTTTTGAAAAATCAGCAGTTTAATTTTAAAGATATAACTAAATTTCTTTATATTTTAAAATTGAGAAAAGATGTGTCATTTTTAATTAAGGAACATGTATCAAAAAATATTTTTTGATAAATGATTTTATAAGTTTCTCAATACGTGCTTTTGTAAAGCCAATAAATCTTGATTGAATGAAATTTCAAACTCCCACGAATATTTGTATTATTGATCAGTCAAATTAATATGGAATAGGTATTTTCTAAATTTAGGTATAAATTAATACGAATAAGTCAACACTCTCCCAAGTCAAATTTAAAATCGCATTCGTCTTTAAAGGAAAATTTTTTGATTAATCTATATAGCAATTCATGAAAATACAGGGATCAACTTTGCTCTTTCATCTATTCATTAAATCTAAGACTGAGCGTTTTTCATTATTAGGTCTAAGTTAAGTGATATTTTTGTAAAAAAAAATACTTTAATTTTCATTAATTATATAAACAATGTACATTCCTAAGCCTCATTTTTTGGCCTAGAACAAAAACCTAGATGTGAATATGATAGAAAATTTCTTAAGTCCAAAAGCCAAAAATAATTAATCTTAAATTAAAATTAGAATCGAGTGTCTAAATTTTGGATATTTATCAGACGTGCATTTATTAAAATTTTCATAAACAAATATCAGGTAAATTAGTGAAATTATGAAAATCTAACATAAATACTTGAGAATGCGTTTAAGAATTATGCAACATCGGCAGCACATTTAAGCTCCCTCCAAAGGTTTGACTTATGTTATTAATCAAATACCTAACTCGTAGTCATAATTTTTGAAAATATTTTTAACAATGATCCTAATGAGTATACATGAAAAATTCGTCTAATTGACAAGATTTAAACTAAAAAATGTTTGTATATTATTCAATTTCGCAATTTTGAATTGTTCACTTAAATTTCAGTCGATTATTATAAAATATTTCAAGAATGTTGCAAGAATTATGAAAACACAATAACTTTTTTTTTTAGCTATTTTTCTCTATTTTCTTCATTTTAGGTTTTTGTGTAGTTAATTACTTACTACTCAATTTCTTGAATTACTAACAACACTTTTTTTATCTATTCGATAACTCTAATCATAAAATTTTTTAATTCATTAGATTTATCCCATTTATTTAGGAAAAAATGATACCTTATCAGTCAAAATACACTTCGACTTTATGTGTTAGAAATCTTGCTCAGAATGTCACGTAAGTTTATTTCATGATTTTGATAAAAATGAGTAAATGTCAAAATTATTTTTAGTCGTGAGGATTTGGAAAATGAGTTTGGCCGTTTTGGAAGTATTGTTGATATCATGATTCCACTTGATTTTCATACCAGAAAACCTAAAGGATATTGCTTCATCGAATTCGAAGACTTCTATCAAGCTGAAGACGCATTTTATTCACTTCATTTATCAACATTTTTTGGAGAAAAAATTGAAATTGACTATGCAAAAAGCGATTGGAAAAGTAATTATTATTTTTTTATATTGTTTTCCTAAAATTTTTGAATGTGCAACATTCCATTAATTCAATATTCTTTAATTCAGACTTAAATCTGATAGTGAAATTACTTTTTCTGCATTTTAACTTGAATATTTATATTATTTTGTTTACAAAAATCTAAAAATAAACTCATTTAAATTTTGTTTTTAACTAATTGAATTTTTTTTTCAAGGGGAAATTCAAATCAGGGAACAACTTCAATTTCTAAAAGAATCGTGCAATATCAATGAACAGAAAATAAAATGCATTCACGCGTTAAATATGAGTGGAATATAAAATATTGTAAATTAAAGCTTGAATTCAATACTATGCTATTTGATTTTAAATTTCCGGTCTTAAAGCTAAAAAATAATTTTTTTTACTAAAGCCAAATTTATTTGTATACTTTTGTTAATAATTAAATTGTTATCTATTGTAAAATTTAATAAATTACTTCAAAATATTCATCGATATTATTATTATTATTATTATTATTAAATTTATATTTTCCATCGCTTAGTAACAATGTTTCATAATGTTTAAACCTAATAAATTCTTTATCACCTGAATTTATTTTGTATGGAAATATATTTTCGTAAGTGACTAAATCAACATGCTAATGATGTCATATTCAAAAAATTTGGAATTTAAATGCGTCAAAAAAAATTTTAAACTTATAAAAACTTAATTTTTACAACCATAAAAAAATTTATTAAAATAGAGATAAGACAAAAATCAGGCTAATTTTCTCTAAATAATTTATCTAAAAATAAATTTTGCTCGGTTTTAATCTTGCTTTGCCTTTAAACGAAAGTGAATAACTGAATTGTATGCTATTTGCTAAAAATTTTTTTATATAAACAGATAAATAAGTTCGATCAGAATATTATAATCAGAATTTGCTTCTTGATATTATACTATACGTTACTATTTAAAAACTAATTCTAGTATGATAATTAAAATAAAATTATCGTTTAGAAAACAAAAATGAGATTAATAATTTTTTTTCTATGCTTTTTTAATTTTTTTATTGTCTCACAATCTCAAATACACAGAGCGACTAGTCCATATAATTATCAAATTCGATACAACTCGAACTATACTTTACAGTATTTTTTTAAAAAGATTGGAAATTACGAATTTGCACAAAATTCTAATAACCAAATAATTTATTCTATTTTTAACAAAAATTTGTTTGTTTGGCTAACTTCAGTAATTGGAACTTTTTTTATTGGAATATGTGGAATATTACCAGTTATTTTATTACCAAGCATGGCAGACGATCATCAAAAATTAAGTACAAATCGACAATTTTTTTAAAAAACCAACTAAACTATTTTTTTAAGTTGAATCAAATCAATTTAAATGTTGCTTATCATTTGCAGCTGGTACCTTACTTGGCGATATTTTTATTCACCTTTTACCAGAGGTCTACACCACTAACATTATGAGTAAATTGAAAAATTTTCTTTAAATCATAATAACGATAAAAAATTTACTAGATGATCGAGGAAAAATGCTATCAATCGGTATATGGGTTATGTTAGGTTTGTTATCATTTCTGTCGATCGAAAAAATTTTTCCTGATCATGACCAAGATGATGATGACAAAAAATCTAAATCTTCTAAGTTTTACACATGGCATTCAATGCGAGTAATAACTGAAATGAATACGTTTATTTCTAATATTTAATTTATTTCGTTTAAATTAGATTATTGGGTTATTAAACTTATTAGCTAATATTATTGACAATTTTACACATGGAATTGCAGTTGCTGGGAGCTTTCAAGCTTCTATTAAAGTAAAAAAACAATTTTATCAATCTTATAATAAACAGCTTTTTATTGCCAGTTCGGTTTCATCACTTTAATTGCAACTTTACTACATGAGTATATTTTATTGGGTTTTAATCAATTAATTAAATTAAATTTTTTTAAATTAGAATTCCTCATGAAATAGGTGATTTTGTAATTCTCCTAAAATCTGGACTGAATTACAAAGAAGCTGCTCTAGCCCAAGTAAGCTTAATAAATTCTTTGGGAAATTTTTTAATTCTTATTTAATCTAAATTTTTATTAGTTAGTAACTGCATTTTCAGGTATATCTGGAGCAATTTTCGCATTATCATTATCGTCTGCAGAACGAGCCGGTGAAATAACTTCATGGGTGCTTCCTTTTGCTAGTGGTGGATTTCTATACATTTCACTAGTTAATATAATCCCTGAACTATTAAGAGAAAGCGATATGAGAAATTCTTTAAAACAAATTTTAAGTTTAATAATTGGAATTTGTTTAGTTCATAATTTGTCAATTATTTTTGACTAGAATTCAGAATTCTTAGTTATATTTTTAATTAGATTTAATCTAATAAAATTAGAATTTTTTTTTAAATTTCAAATGCTTTTCAATGAAATTTTTTCAATTTTATAAAATCAAAACTGTTATCAAAATATTATTTTAGTATTTAATGTTAAAAAATAAAGAATAAAATTTATTTAAATTATATATTCTTAATAGCTAATTTTATTTCTATTTAACTTTCTAATGAATTGAAAATTTTCAGTTTAATTTTCTTGAATTTATACATAGTAAAATAGTAAAATTAGTAAAATTTATTTGAAAATTTAATTTCTAAAATTCCTGTGAGCATATTAAAAGTTTAAATTTTGATAGTTTATAAATTCGCATCGTACGTCTTGAACGTGTATGGAGTATTTCAATACTTAAATTTTTAAAAATATTCCAATAAAAATTCGAAAACTAACAGTCAACACATATTAAGTACTGAATTTCCCAAAATTTGTAAAATTCCAAAATCTGCTAAAAATTTATTTTTAGCCCTAATTTTCGTAATTTTTTATTTATTTTAGAAAATATAAGTTAAAAAAAAATAAATTTAAAATAAATAAAAAAGAAAATTTAAAATTTAGCTTTTTTATAATCGAAATTATTATGTTCAAAAATTCTATTAATTTAACTAGTCTCCATTTTTATCAATTACAATTTCAATTTGCGTATATTCTCTTAAAACCATCCTAAGAAATCGCAACTGTACAAAAAAATGAAATTTTTCTTATTGAATATAAATGGATAACAATTAAAGATGATTTATAAAATAAAATTAGATTAAATTTGAAACGATAATTTTTTTAAACTTTTTTTATTTCAAATACTAAATTATCTTTTTTGAATTTTAAACAAAACAATAAAAACCACTTAATCATCTATTGAACATCAAAAGAAAAGTATTGTGCCATTAATGTTTCAAAATGAGTTAAAAGATATATAAAACTTATTCCAAAAATAAATGACAATACTTGTGTTACAGTTGATTTTTTATTTTCTTCATTGATTATATCTGGTATGATGCCTATAAAAGCAATATATAAAAAACCTCCGATTGTAAATGGTAGTATATAAGATTCATGTCCATGATGACCGTGGAATGTATCATTTATACTAATTTGAGCTTCTTTGCTGTAGATTTTATGACCATTTGAACAATCGTGCGAGTTTTGATTTAAGGTAAATACTGAAGCTATTGTAGCCATAATCGTTCCACTGAATGCAGTAATTAACTGTAAATAATTATTTTGATGATTTTTAGCTAAAAAAATTAAAAAAAATTTATACCTGAGCAAATACTGCTTTTTTTCTAGAATAACCATCTCTGAGCAAAAGAGCAAAATCAGAAAATTCATGCGGTACTTCATGTAAAATAGTAGCAATCAAAGCAATCATACCAAACTAAAACATATCTCAAGGTTAAAAAGTAAATAAATTGTTTTTTTTTAAATAAAGATATATGTTTTGAATTTTTATTTAAATTAAGATAAAAAATTTTCGTTTTCTTTTACCTTAAATGAATTTTGAAATGCACCTACAACTGTTGTGCCATGTACAGAGTTATCTAAAAAATTGGCTATTAAGTTCAAAGTCCCAAGTGCATGCGTATTTGGTACAAGTTCAGTTAAAATTTCAACAATCATAAAAAGCAAAAAAGAGCTAATAATAATTAATCCATTGTTTATTAATTGTGATTCAGAAGCTCCTTTAAAAATTTTTTATTCTATTTCTTCTTTTTATTTACTCTATTTAATTATTTACTTACTATGAGATACTTCTGGCAATAAATGTAAGAAAACATCCCCAATCAAGCTACCAGCTGCAAAGGCCAGTAATATTTTAAACAAAGACGAGTTAACTATTAAGCTAAATAAATTCAAAATAATAAATAGATGCATATAAAAAAATACCAAATTTCTTTTCGTCTGCGTCTGTTCTAATGAAAAAAGAAGGCAAAATTCCAATAAAACAAAACACTAATGCACTTGATAGGCCAACAATACAAATTGACTGATAGAGATCAGTTTTTCTGGAACATTGTTGAAATTGATCTTCAATGTTATTAGGTAAAACTATAGTTATACATGACACAAAGAAAAAACATTGCAAAATTTTAATCATTGACATTCTAAAATAATTATCTCGAATAAATTTTAAAGCCTTTTTGAAAATATAGATATTCATTATAGCAAATTTCAATCACATGGTGGTACACTTAAAACTGTTTAGATAAATTTAGATAGACAAAATAAATACTGTATAATCAACAGTTTCACTTGAAAATAATAAAATTAGGTAAATTATCACATTTTTTAAAATCATTCTTCAAAAAAAAAAGTTGTCTACCAGCAATAAAATTGAAGATGTGTGTTGTGATATATATTATAATACTTATCATTAAATGGAGAAAAAAAGATATGCTAAAAAATCTAAATTTATTTATTAAGTTTTAGAAAAGTTAAAATTAAAGCAACTAAAATTTATCACAAGGCTCATTTTTTGCTTCTTCAATCCATTTAATGATCTGTTCAATTTCCATGTATCTGGCAACTTTGACACTTTGTGGATCATTTGGATCGCTTCCTCTACAAAAAAAAATCCAAAATTAATTAGTTAATTTTTAAAAAAAAAATTACCTTAAATCTAAATGATGAGCACCGTCTTCAATTAAAACTGCTATTAATGAATCAGAAAGATTAGTCAAAGGACCTCCATTATGCCAAGGATCTAGTAACTAGAGAAAAATTATGTGGTTATCAAAATAAGATGGATTTTTTTTATACTCCATTTGAAAAAACAATATTTGTGGCAGTTTTAATGTGTTTTCCCCAAAATTGAATGCTTGGCCATTCTTTTCTAACTTTGACTCCCCAAGTTTTCAAACAGTATTGTTCTCTTAACTCTTCATTGTATGAAATAACCGGGAACATATCAGTAACCCCATTTGTCTCTTGAACAGTATTTAATTCGGTGCATGCCTTAACAAATAAAATAAGAAAATTTTTCGATTAGAATTTTTAATTCACCTGGTAGTCCCATGATTTAGCATCGTTGCCTAGACCACAGCTTGTTGGATCAGCACACTCAATGAATTGTTCATATATATCAAAACAGCTGCTAGTATCATTATAGAGAATACCAGCCAAGTTTTTAAAAGAGGTGAGAATATCCAATCCTTTAGCAGTGTCATTGACCAACTGTTGGCACGCGTATTTTACTGGCCATGCGGGCAAATCACCCAAAAAAGATGCTGGATACGGGTAATCAACCATAGCCATTATTGTAAATGCATTTCTCATCCAAAGCAACAAGTGTTTATATCCAGCAGCATCACTGATTGGGTCACATAGCTTAAATTTTGTCGACAACAGTTTATAATCTCCTTGCTTAGCTGCATTTTCCATTGCATCAAAAGCTTTTCTTACTAAGGGTACACAACCTGATTCTTTGTCAAAGTCCTATTCTAAAAATAACAATCTTGAAAATTTTTTGAATCAAAATTTACATTAGTGACATCTTGGAAAAATAGAGTGCTCGGAGCCAAACCTGCGGTTAAATAAATTGGAGCTGATGCAGCTAGAGCTCCGCGTACAATATTAGGATATTTGTATCTCATATATGCCGCTAAAATGCCTCCATAACTTCCTCCAAAAGCGATAATAGGATTTTTTTTTCGACATAAATTGTAATCTTGCTGAAGCTTGGTTAATAAAACAGCATAATCAGCCATTGTTTGTTCAACACTTAAATAACCAATTTTATCTTGATCAAAGCTTGAATCTCCAAACGGTAGGGATTCGCCATAATATCTCTATATTAATTTAAGAAAAGTAAAGCAATTTGATGAAAAGTAAAAAATTTCAATACATGCTCAGGAAACACGACCAAGGCTTGGAAAACTGGAGCAATGTCAAAAATAAATCCTGTATTATTCCAAAACGCTTCAATATCACCTTCGTTTCCTGCATAAAAAAATACTGGACCATCATTAGGATTGAACCATTCATCTAGTTTAATTTCAATAAATTTTAATCGAACAAAAAAATTTATTTAACTACCATTTATCAAATATCTTTGTTTATAGGTTCTATCATCTCTTTTATTAAAATGATCCAAATATTGATCCATATAAAGTGTTTTAAATTTAGGAACATCTTTAAACTTGGTTATTTTCTTATGCAATTTCAAGCCTTCTAGACTCGAAATCAATAAAATACCAATCAAAATATATTTAATCATTCTTTTTTATTAATAAATTTAAAAAAAAATTATGAATATTTTTAAGCTATAGACTTTAACATCTATTTTTATCAAATAAGTTTAAAATTTGGTGATGTAAGATTTTATTTTAAAATTTATTAATAAATTTTTTTCTCTCGTTGATAATCAATCATATGATCAGGGTTCCATTCATCATACATTCTACAACTACCATTATCGTAATTATCGCACGAGACTTTAGGTGTGTTCAATTCTCTTTCGGGTAGAGAAGCCTCGGGCATTCGTTTTCCAAGTGCATAAAAATTTTTATAATAATACCAACGTTGAATAATGTATTTTTTTTTGACTTCATGTTTAACTGGTGAGGCTCTATGAACGGATTTAGCTTCACATTTTCCAGTCTCGTAGTTCATGTTATTCCAAGTCAATGCTCGACCCTGTCGCGGCTTTACATCGATACCCAATTCGGGAAAAATTGTCTCTCCACCGCCTTCAGCACCTAGTTCATTTAAATACACTAAAAATGTTGCGTATCGATCTCTTTGATCTTGGGAATCAATTATACAGTCAGTGTGATCTTTATATCCGACTCCTGTTGGATATGAAGTAATTTGGAATTTACCACCATGTGACTCATTTAGAAGAGTTGCTTCTTCAATTCTTTTACCAAATATTTTGGAAAATTTTGACTCGCCTGGGTAAAACGCCGTACTAAATGACCATTTAAGACCCCATTTTTCTAGTTGTCTTGAAAATGTTTGATTCAAACAAGTGGTTCCGATAGTAAAATCGTTAGGTGTTACTATCTGAGCTATTTTTTCTCGTTTTAAATCAATTAAATTTTTTTTTAAAGTTGATACACTGTCAAAGCAAATTATGGGCTTTTGTTGTAATAGTTCTTTTAGATGTGATTCATGAGCCTTAATTAAATGCTCGGATTCTTCTTGGGACAAAAATTCTTCAAATAGCCAAACTTTAACTGAGCTATCATGTTCTTTTCCGAATTTGATTTCAATCGGCGGAACTCTTCGATGACCTCCATTTGAGTTTGGAATAGGAATCCACATTTTTTTGGTTTTCATTTTGCTTATTTTTACGCTTGGAAAATTTTCAATCTCTTTTGGAAATTTATTTTTTTCATTATCTTTTTTTTCTTTCGCTTTAGGCTTTTCTGTTTTTGTTTCTGGTGGATGATTAGGCTCTTCTGCTTTTAAATTAATTTTTTTTGAGTCCAAAGAAATTGTTTTACCATTTTGAAAATTTATTTCAGCACTCGAAAGATCTTCCATTTTTTTATCTTCAATCACTATTTTGTTTTCAGGCTTCTCAATTTTTTTTATATTTTTTTCCAATGTGACAGGTTGCTCTTTTTTATCTTCACCTTTAGCATCCTTATCAGAAAATTCTTTAACTATTTCTTCTCTGATCTGCTTTTTTATTTCCTCAGTAAGAAGCTCCCTATTGACTACTGGCTCGTTTGATTTTGCTAGCTGTTGCTGTTGGAAAATAAAACCAATTAAAACTGCAATTATTAAAATAAGAATTGTAATAATCAATTTTTGAAAATTAAAATTTGATTCATTTGATGAGTTATCAACAGATTCTGATTTATTTGGAGATTTTGTTTTTTTCGACATTTTGAGATGAAAATAATTTTTAATACAGGTAGAAACAAAAATATTTAGCTAAATTTTGACTGAATTTAATAGATAAGATAATAATTATTTAGTCATATGATTTTAAAAATTTTCGACAATTAAATTTACTATCTTTATAGATACAAATAAAATCATCTCACATGTTGAGTTTATCAAGCGATGAGTCTAAGATGCTTAAGAAATAAAATTAACAACACTTTGTAGAAGGGATAAGAACATAATTTTATTTTATTTATTATTCGGTACTCATATTTTGAAAATTTTCAATTGACTTTTGAAAGTTTTTCTTAGGTAGTTTATTAATCCTAAATTATTTACGATTTAGATTTAAAAAATAAATAAGTTTAAAATTTTAATTTACAAAAATTTTGAATGAAAAAAATTAGAAAAAAAAATGAATTATTTTTAATAGAATAATAAAAAAATTAAGATATTTATAAATAATTTAAAATGATAAACTAAATAAAACTTAAAATTAATTTAAATAGAAAAATATTAAAACATTTTTTTAATGCAAAAAGCCACTTTAAATAAATAAATATTTTTGATTAAAATTGTTTTTTTGAATTATTCAACTTAATTTTAATTTTTCCCAAATGCACAGCAAATTTTAGCAATTTAAAAAATGAAAAATCTACTACATTTATATAATTAATTTTTGCATATAAGCACAGAACTAAAAAAAGTTAAAAAAAGCATGAGTGTATAATTCTTAAATTTTTCAAATTTGAAATCGTCATTTTTTAATAGACATTCATTTTAGAAAACTTAATTTATCAATACATTTTTGATTAAACCAATTACACCGATTCAAAATGGTAAATAAAATTTAAATAACAAAGAAAAAAAGAAATTCATTAAAAGTTTATTCTTCGTAAAATTTAAGTTTCGAAATCAATACGATAGTGATGTGAGTGTCTGGAGTCCGCAAGGAAGAATTTATCAAATTGAATATGCCATGGAAGCTGTTAAGCAAGGCTCAGCAACTGTAGGAATTAAAACAAAGACTCATGTAGTTCTTGTTGCTCTGAAAAGAGCCTCTTCTGAATTGAGTGCTCATCAGAAAAAAATTGTTCCAATCGATGATCATTTGGGAATTAGCATTGCAGGACTTGCTGCCGATGCTAGAATTTTAAGCAGATTTATGCGAAACGAATGTTTGAATAACAAGTATGCATATGATTCCCCAATGCCAGTTTCAAGATTAGTCTCTCTCCTTGGAAGCAGTAAATTTTAATATTTATTTAAGATAATTAAATTAAAAAAAAAAAAATATTCAAAAGAATCTCAAATTCCAACTCAAAGATATGGCCGTCGTCCATTCGGTGTAGGACTTTTAGTAGCTGGCTATGATGACTTGGGTGCACACTTGTATCAAACTTGCCCATCAGCCAACTATTATGAATGCAAAGCTATGGCAATAGGTGCACGTTCTCAATCGGCAAGAACATATTTAGAAAAGCATTTGAATGAATTTCCTAACAGTTCACTTGATGATGCAATAAAACATGCCCTCAGAGCCTTACGTGACACTCTACCGAACGAAATTGAATTAACAACCAAAAATTGCTCACTTGGAATTGTAGGCCAAGATATGCCATTCACTATTTTCGATGACGAAAGAGTAAAACCTTATTTGGATGCTATAGAGGGAGACGCAAGGGGCAACTCAGGCCCTGATGACCGTCCAGGACCAGGCGATGATGATGACCACGGGCGACCAACATCAGAAGCAAGAGTCAATGTTTTAGCTGAGAGCATGGAACATTAGAAAAAAATAAAGTTTTAAAACCAAATCCATTCAGAATCCAGTGTAACAAATAAATAGTTAACTTTAATTTATACAAACTTCGATTAAATCAGTATATATTTTTTTTTGATATTTTTTTTTCGATTTGGACATATATTTCTGAAATAAAATTTCACAAATTTAATTAATAGCATTGCTATTTAATTTTAAAATAAAAACCTGTTCTTTTGCAACGGGTGTAACTACTCGAATTTTATTTTAGGCTCTTGAAAAGAGTTCTAACTAAAGGAAATAAATAAATAAATTAATATTCAAATTTATTAAAGGCATAAATGAACAGCCAAAATTTAAGAAAAATTTATTAATTCAAAATGTCTACCCGTGTTATTCAAGTAACTAATGTTCCCACCAGTGTTACCAGGGAACAATTTAGAGCTTTGTTTTCCAATTTAGGTCGAATTGATGACATTGTAATATATCCCGAATCGGAATCAAAAACTTCAAATGTAGCGGCCAAAGTGGGTTATGTTAAATTTACGAGCAGCGAAACAGCTCAAGCTGCTTTAAATTTGACTAGTACGGTTTACATTGATCGACCACTTTTGATTAGTCTTGTAAGACCGAGCAGCTCATCATCCAGTGCTCGGATACCTGATGAATCAAGTGCCTTAAAGTTTTGTCCATCAATTAACACTAACAATGTTCTATTGCCTAATGGTCCAACATGGTCTCATAAGGTCATTAATCGTAGAGTTACTGTACCAGCCAAAGATGACAAACCAGCAAAAAGTTACATTGAATCAAAAGATTTGAATTTGACTGAAAGGTCATTGCCAGAGTATCCGAACTTACCGGGTACCACCGAAACGGCTAAAATTGATGAAATACGACGCACCGTATTTGTATCGAACTTAGATCCTAGAGTGACTTGTGAAAATGTATATGATTTTTTCTCTCAAATCGGCGAAATAAAATATATTCGAATGACAAAAAGTATAAAAAATGTTGAGTATGAAAATGCTGGAAAATCCAGTCATATTAAACCAATTGAAGGAGTTGATTTGGAGTCTGACTCCGTGGGTGCATTTATTGAATTCAGCGAGCAGCCATCTGTTGTCAAAGCTTTGTGTCTAAACGGATTCAAATTTGCTGATAGACAAATTAAAGTAAATCACAGCACTCAGACTATTCAGATTCCGGAAAACAAAAAGCAGCAAATTTGTATTGATGATATTAAAAAAGAAAAAAAACCTTCAAATAAAACTGAAAAAGATTCTAGCAGACATGTCAAGCGAGAGAAAAATGGATCAATTTCTGATAACTCATCTAAGTCTTCAGACGAAGCAGATTCTACAGTACAGTCATCACCGCCAAAAAAACAAAGAAAATCGTCAAGATCGAGATCAAATTCCAAATCGAAATCAAAATTGTCAAGAAGATCACGTTCAAAGGAAAAAGAAAGAAAAGAACGCGATCGAGACAAAAAGCGTGAACGGGAAAGAGAAAAACATAGACGATCACATTCTGGTTCAAGATCTAGCAATAAAAAAAGAAAAGATGATAAAGAACGAGATAGAGAACGGGATAAAAGCGAAAAAGATCGTTCGTCTAGTAATAAAAAAGAAAAAAAAGATAAAAGACGGTCCAGAGATAGATCATCTTAAATTTTTTTTCAATTAAATTTAAATTGTATTTAAATTCTAAAAGCAAAATAAAACAATGTAAATAGCAATTTTTTTCTTTTTTTATTTGAATAAAAATAATAAAATTAAATTAATTTTATCCTTTTACTGAGTAAATTTTTAATCTTGTGTTTTAAATTGATTTCAATATTAAAATTAAAATAAGAAAAAAAGATACAAACGAACAAAAAACGCAAACATATAAGTGCTCATTATTTATCTTTTTAAAATTTCATCGGAAACAAGTATCCCTTTCATTATATAAAATTTCGATCAAGCTTTATTGGACACCCGTTACGTAAAAAGTGAATTTTGAAACGGATAGAAAGAGATCAAATTTACCCATTTGTAGAAATGGGTAAATTTTTTTAATCTCAAGAAGCATTATATCGGTACAGAAAACAAATAAATAAAAAAATTACCTGAGAACTTTTCAAATTTTACAAAATTTTGCCGTTTCAAA
>VANL01001176.1:0-16553 GCA_006352455.1 Brachionus sp. 'Tiscar' | reverse complement strand
GCTTAATCAACTAAAAGTTTTTCATTTCATTTTTTTTTTTTTTTTTTTCTTCAAATTACGATATTCAGTCAAACCTCTCTAAACGAACTCATTTGGTTCGACAATTTGATTACGGAATAATGAAAATCTCGGAAACTTGATAGTCCGAAAAAATTAAAAAATGTCAGATAAAAGAATATTATATTTAAAAAATTTTTTCTCTTTTAATATCCAGACTCAAATCTGTACAATTTCTTTTTAACTTTCTTGTTTTTCAATTATTTGTTTTTAAACATTAATTTTTATTATAAATTAGCACATACTGTAATACTTTTTTTAGTATTAGACAAAAGGAAAAATAAATCAATTGTCTCTTTTCTAATTTTACTTTAAATAATAATTAAAAAGAGATTTTTATAAAAAAAAAATCAAGATATTTTGAAATTAATCATTTTAAAATTTTCTAGGAAATAGAAATTTTGTTAAAATTATTTTAAAAGTTGAATTTTATCAGACTATTTTTTTGTTTGAAATTTATATTTTTCTCATTTTTTTAATATAATGGAAAGTCAAGAACCAAAAGCAACTTTTTTTTTTTCGAATGACCAAATTAATACTTCTGAACAAGCAATTTTGGATACTCGTTTTCAATCTTTTTTAAGATTGTACATTTTCGACTTGAACAATGCCGATCCATGTGATGAACTAAATTATCATCAGCATGATAATTTAACAAAAAAGTCTGTTATTCGTATTAAAGATTTGTATTTTTCCAAGGTATGCATATGTGGAAATATAGTTAATATTTTTGAGAGTGAAAAATATTATAGGCTAAAAATTGACGATTCTACTGGTTGCATAAACGCTACTCTGTGGAAGGATTCAATTTTTGATGAGCATTCGCTTAGTTTATCTGTTTCTTCGAACTGTCAAAACATTCAGGACCAATTTAGCGAGTTGTATTCTCAAATTAATTCGATTCATTCACGCATTAAGGAATCGTCAATCAATAATTTGATTCAATATGAACCCAAGCAAGGTAAAATAACCAATTTTTAAATATAAAATAACGCTAACTTAAGCTATCTGAAGGTGACATGGTTATGATCAGAGGTCATGTACGAACTTATAAACAAAGAATCGAATTAAATGCAGTTTCCTGTGTTAGAGTTAAAAATTCAGCGGAAGAGCTTGTTCAAATGATACTCCCTTCTATTTTGTCTGAAAAAATTTATACAAAAAAATCTATTTCTTTTGCAGAATTTGAAAATTTGAGCAAAAAAAATAAGCTTATTGAGACAATTCAGCAAAAAACCAACACAGAAAATGTCTATAAAAATGAAAATTTCTTAGATTTTGTTCTTAAGAAACTATGTCAGATGAGTGAATCGGACATACTTGACCAAAGTCGTAAAATTGAGAATATTGGCTCTGATTCATGCGAATCTTTTAGATTGTATAGATTTCTGAAAAGTAACTGTCCCAATGAATTTAAATCAGTCGATCATAAACAAGTTTTAGAAGCACTTAAAGAGCTTGAATCCAAAGGCCTAGTGTACAGTTGCGAGGACGAATATCACTATCTACCGTTAAAATAAATTAAAAAATATTAAAAAAATATTTATTAACTAAATGTGTAAATATTAAATCAGTTTGAAAAACAAATATTTTTATTAATATAGAAGTAATTAAAGATCGGTTTTGAAACAAAAAAGCTTAAATGAACAAATCAAACCATAATTGAACAATATTTAAAAGAAAAAAAGAAAACAAGAAAATGTTTCATAAATTTGAATTTTTTTGTATATTTCACATCAATAAGCAGACCGGTATTGTTAGCTTAAAAACCATTTTGCGCTCATTTGAGGTCTGATGATTTTTAAATTGAATAAAACACGCTTTTTAAAATGATATTTACACTAGATCTGTTTGAGTCGACTGGTCAGTTTTTTCAACAGATTCTGAAACGTGATGCTTAAAAAATTGATCAAGTTTAGATTTATTACAAGTCAAAAAAATTTTTTTTATTTCATTCAAAATTAAGAAGCCATTTTTTCTAATAATATAATTTAATATCATTTTTCAATTATTTTTCAAACTTTAAGCTTATTAAAAAAAAAAACTAATTTGATTTTTAGATTAAAACAAAATTCCAGTTGGCATATTTTTTTTTAATCTGCTTTCGAATTAAATAAAAAAAATATGGCGATTTTTATTTAACTAAATTTATCATCTTTAGCATTTATGAATCATTTTACGGTAAAAAAAGAAATCATATTTTTAAGTCTTATATTAAATTTATTTTGAAATTAATTATCAAGCAAAAAAGAAAAAAAAATTTAAAAATTTAACCATCCATTACCTTTCTTTATCCTAAAATTCATTTACTCAGAAAGTTCTAGTGACATACATTGTGAAAATTGAATTCTAATTTAGCAAAAATTTTTTTTCTTATTTTAAGAATGCTGCAAAAAAATGGAACATAATATTTTTATTTACATATAAAATAAAATGCTTAATTTATTTTTAAAATCAATCAACATCAATCTTATTAATTTTCAATTTTTGTCGTAAAAAATTTATTTTAGGTAAAAGCAGTGAAACAAAACATTTGTGCCAATCTTTAAAAAATTTTTCTATCAATATAGAAAAAAATTTTTGGTTAATCTGAATTCAATTTTACAATGGCCAAATGGCAAAATATCCCAAAAAATTTCATCAGTTTTTGCTTTTGTGTTATTAATGCTTATTTTTTTGTCAAATATGTTAAGTATTTTTTAATATGTAAAATGCTTTAAACAAAGTATTAGTTCTTAAATCTTACCTATGCTAAATTTTTTTTTTCAATTTGAATATAAAATATTGTCTTAAGTTTCAAAAGTTTTGGTTAGACAAATTTTACTTTTAGTTTTAGTAAAATTTGATAAGAAATATTTATTTAAAGCTAGATGTAAAATTTAATCTTTTCGATTATTTAACTTTTCTAATTCAGTAGACTTTGTTTGATAAGAGATTTTAACATTTTTAATTAAGTTACTTTTTATTTTATACTGTTTTTTTTTAAATAACTTTATAGCAAATTTTATAAAGCTTTTGATAAATTTGAGCAGAAAATCTAGCTAAAAAATTTACTAATAATTTTTAAGAATAAAATAAAAATATGTTTGTTTAGCTTTTCTAATATCATCATTCAACTTTGTTTTTTAAAGAACAAAAAAACAAAATTTCAAAAATTTATAAATGGCCGAAAAATTTCTTCAACAAATATTTGAGAATATTAATTTTTTGTTTGACTTGTGTTGATTTTAAATTAAATTAAAAAAAAATTATAATGGTTTTTTTTAAGCCATTATAAACTTACTTAATTAAGAAAACATATACTAATACACTTTTAATTAAAACTAAAATAATTGAGCTTACTTGATAAAAACTTTCAAGTAAAGGATTCAAAAACTCGTTTTGCTTGACGTCATTGGACTGATTGTCCTCATTAGTTTGACTCAACAAACTGGGCTCCTTTAGAATAGCACCGAGTTTATGTAGAATAATTTTGCAGCTTTGCAAATCTTGCATTAGTAGTCTATAAGTGTCCAAGTCAAGAACAATCATTTCGCCATTCTCAACTGGAGGCAAGTTGCTTGGTGGCTTTAGAATTGAACTAATCTCTTGAACATCTTGATTAAGCGTAGAATTTATGCTTGATGATGAAACAATCAACTCATTCAATTCATCAACGCTTTCTTCAATGTTAGATTGGTTTGTTTGCTTTTCATCCGAACCACTTTCTTTTTTTGTCTCTTCAGCATCGTTTGATGAGCTGACTGTGGAACTTGTTGACGAGTTATAGGCTGAATCGTCTCGTTTTAACAGCCCAGATTGATCAACAGACTTATCAACCGATTTGTTAACTTTACTCTGATTTGATGTTTTAATATTGTTTTTGCTGGCTGCTGGCATTTTATTGTAAGAAAACTTTAGTTTGGAAAGGCCAGTTTGAGTGTTTTCCTTTAAACTATTTGCTGTACAAGTTGATTCAGGCTTTTTAACATCAACACTTGTCGAGTTGTCTCGGTTTATGTTTTCGGTGAGTACCGTTGACTTGGTTAGAGTGGAGGAAAATTTATAAGGCGAAAATAAGCGTTTATTTTGTGAATTTGTTTGTTTGTCAACATTCTCAGATTTTGCCAAACTATTTGATATGCTGATATTTGAGGCTTTAGGTAACTGGCTAGATTTAATAGGACTCTTGGGCACCTTTTTGGGCTGTACTAAGGCCGATTTGGGCTTGCATTCGACTGCTTTATTGTTGGAAATAGACGACGATGTGCTTGAGAGCGAGGACAACGACGACGACTGATTATGCTTGGTAAGACTTGAGTTTGAACTAAAATTTTTGTCATTATTTTTATTTACAACGGCATTAGGAGGCTTTAGAAAGCTTCTGAAAGGCGAAAACTCACGCCTAGTTATATTACTGACTCGTTTGAGGCTCTTAGTTTCCTCGATTTTGATCTGTGTCTTAAACTCGATGGCTGACTTGGCCGCTTTGGACTCGGCACTTGCTACCGAGCTAGCTGAGGTGACTATGTGTGGATCACGAGGCCTGTAAACTAGCTTATTTAGAACAGGAATCGCGCGCGGCTGCTTGCTCGACTCCGTAGATTTGCTCGAGCTGAATGATGACATACTGACACTGTTTTTTTGAAACAACGATGAATTTAGATCAATATAGGCTGATAGATCATTATTTTTCAAGGTTAAACTATCCGACTGATCATCGATTAGCGTTGACTGGTTAAGCGATTGAACTGATTTAAGACTTTGGCAATTTTTTTTGCGCGATTTGATTTTTGTATTGCTGGAATGACACGAACCCATGGTGAAAAAAAGAATTAATTTTTTTTTTTTTTTACAAGTCTAATAAATCATAATCTTGACAAATAAAAAATTAATCCAAATTTTAGATTTATTTAAAATTTAAATAAAAACGAGATTCAAAAATAATTTTCAACCAGCTTTTGTTTTTTTATAGTGAAATTTTATTAAGTTTAAAATTGGAAATTTTTTTTTAGAAAAAAAAAATACACTAGAAATTTTAGAAATTACGAAATAAACCTTCTTTGGAAACAACATACGAAAGTTTGCACAAAGGTAAATTTCAATTTAAATATTGCTATTAATTTTTTGTTTTTCCTATATGTGCGTGTGTAAGCTTCAATGCAACTAGCATACAATTAAATAATAATTAAAATAATATTAGACTAAAAAACGACACACGGTTGCCACTGGACGTGTCATTAATTTCAATATTGAGCAGATTTTTCCCAAATAGTTAATTACTTTATAGCTAGACCATTGACCTAATGCTCCTTCTCTTTCTCCCTCTTTAATTAATTTATCTAATAAAAATTTAACTGAGTTAATAAATTTTTAATTTAATGCTAGATCTGGTTTCAAAAAATCTAAAATTTAAGAAATTTTTAATTACAAATGAGTTTCTTGTCCGAAAAACCCCAAGGACTAGATTTAATTAAAAATCGAGCTTATCTTGCGTTGGTTTCCAAGTCAACGCAAGATACTCTTAGCAGTCGGCCATGAGTCAACTCGACAAGAAAAAAAAATAGAAAATTTAAATGCAAATTTTTTTCTTAATAAATGCATCTGCATCTTTTATGACTAAGTTAATTTGAAATGATATTTTTGTTGAACAAATCACTTGGATTGAGATTAGTCTAAAGCTCTAAGGATTATTTCTAAGAAACGGATTAGACTGAAAGGATTGAAGTTTTTTTTTTCTTCACTTACCGGAGTCCGGTTTTAATTTAGAAAAAGCTAAAAAAGATTCTCTAAGAGACATCGGAACCGGGTCGTAATTCACTTTTATTAAGCATTAATTGTTAAGCAGTTCTAAAGCTTGCCAATATTGTTTTTTTAGCTCTTATAAACAAGTCAAATTTTATTATTTAGAAATAAGTTTTTCTAGGTTTGTGTTTTGGACAAAACAAATAAAAATCTAGTCCGTAAATATCCGCTAGTTTTTACGTGCAAACTCAATTTTCTCTATTGACCTAGTTGCTTTAATATTTTTTAATTAACACTACCTTTCCTTTCTGGCCTTAAACGACTACTAGTCACAATAAATCTTAGACTACACGTACACATCACAATAATCCGTATACCATTTAGGTCAATTGGTTATTTAAACTAATTGGACTATTTAATAATAGCTAATTTTTTTTTCTTAATTAATCGAATGATACATTTTAATGAAAAGCAGTCAACTAAGTTTAAATCAGGTTTAGATTGAATAAAAAACAAAGTAAAAATAAAAAAATAACTTTTTTTTTTAAAATAAACAAAAAAATGATGTAAAAAAATTTTCTCTGGATAAAATATTTATACTTAGCTATTTTAATTGTTTAATATTGAGTCATCCTTTTTAATTAAAACGAAAAAAATTAATTAAGCTTTTTAATCTGAACAAAACATTTGGCTTCGATCAATTATTTAAGTTAAAACTTAATTAAATTGGCTAAGATAACAAGAATAAATTAAATTGTGTCTCAAATGCTTGTATTTTGGTCAAATTTAGGCTAGAGTCCATTAGGTAAATAAACATTTTAGGAAAGCTCTTTATTGGGCTTATGGCTGAGTTTTTTGCAAATTAAGACAAAATACTAAATACTATTTGTAAGCGAGAGCAGAAACCCATCTAGATTGTTATGAAAAGAGTATAAGATCGCTTTGTATGCCTTGGCACATGCCTCTATACCAGAATTCAATTCAATTAGGAGCAAATAAACCGAATAGAGTAAAAATAATAAACTCAATTTTTGCATTGACCGACTTGGCTTTATTTTTGAGTTCACTTACAAAACTCATTAGGCTCCGAGTTGATTTTTCTTTTTTTTGATACTTAATTACTCTCGAGTACTAAAAGAACTAATTTGAAAGTATTTGCAGACAAATATCTCAGAAAGTAATATTCTAGTCTAAATAAAAATTTAATAGCAATAAAAAAAAAAGAATTGCTTTCAAGTAAATAAAAATTTTATTTATTTTCTTTTTTTTTAGTTTAAAAGAATGAATTGACTGTGCTGACCTGACAAAAATGACAATATGTTTTTAATTTAAACAAAAAATTTGCTTGATTTCTAAAAGCTAAAAGTTCAAACAAAAAAAAATTTTCTTCTTAAATTATCAATAAAAGGACTTGAAAAATTATATTATTAAATAAATATGTAGATAGCCGAAAAGTCTGCTTTTAAATTGATTAACATTGATCATTCACTTTTCTATCGATTAAAAGAATTTTGAAGCCGGAAACAAAAAAATATTTATTCTCTGGAAAAGTTAGTCACAATTTTTAGCTATTTAATTCTTACTATGAAAATATGTTTTTAAAAAAAATTTAAGACATTAAATTTACAGTAAATTATCTTGGGACAAAGAGTTAATAAAATTTGCTCATTTCTGTCTAGGTCGCATTTATTTTATCACTTTTAAAATACTACTATAAAAAAAACCTAATTTTGTAGATAGATTATCGCTACCTTAGTTTAAAATAAAAAAAGTATATTCAAATATAAATTAGATCGTTTCTCGTAAAATTAATTAAAATGCAGAAAATATTTGAAAAAAAAAATATCGCCTAAATACTTTAGTTACTTTTAGGACACTAAGTTAAATTTAAAAAAAAAAGCTCGTTTTGTCTCATTTTTAACAAAAAATCAATTTTTTCTAATTCATTTTAAATGATTTATATTGACAAAACTTTTATATCCTTCTAAATTTAAAATAGAAAGCTAATTTGCATATTTTTTTCTAAAATTATATCAATACTAGCTATTTTTATTTAGATTTTTTTCATTTTAGCTTTAATCTAATAAGGCATTTAATAAAAGTCAAAACAAAAATTTAATTGTCAATTTGAAATTTATTTAATTTAATGAAATACTTTTTAACGATGGGGTTTAATAAAAAATAAATAATCTAGAAAAAAATTTTTTAAATTTTGATTAGACCAAATATACTTTAAGAATTTTTTTTAAGAATTTATTAAAATAGCCTCCTAAAGTCTTTTACTAATCATTAATCCTAAAGTTCAATAGATTGAAATAAATTTATTCGTATAAAGAAAAAATTTTCTTGAATAATTTACATTTACAAAACTTGGATAAGATTAATTTTAGAATAAACTTAGTTCACTTTTTTTGTGTATCTATCTAAAAAGCTTTAATAAAACGGCTCTGAATTCAATTGGGTTATTACTTGGGTGTTCTCTTTTGATAACTAATTCAAAGACTTATTATTGTATGTTTTATATCCTAATTAACTACGATTTAGTTGCGATGTATTATCATTTGTTTTTTATTTTGCAATACTCGATAGGCCAAGTTGAGACTCTAGAATTATTTTGCTTAGACGAAAAAGTTAATTTCTAGAGCTCCAAATTCGGATGATTGATTGAACAAAAAATGAGCTTGATTCCGACACTTATATCCTTTATTTAATCTCATTAATTACAAAAGTAAAAAAAGGCTAAATTTATGCCAAATTAAGTTGCTACAAACAAAGGAATTTGGAAAATTCAGAAAAAAAATTTAAAAATTATATGATGATAGCTAGTTTTTTATTTATTTGACAAAATTTTAATTTTATTGCCTAATAAATTTTTTTACATAAATTGGAATTTTTTTTTCAAATCCACATCTGAGCTTAGAATATAATTAAACTATTTTTGTTTACTAAAGAAATTTAAATCATCCAACTGAGACGCAAATGGAAGAAGACTTCACGCTTGTTTGGTTCCAAGTTGGCAATTTTTTTAGGTCTTTTATTCTATAATATGCCAGAAAAATATTTTAATTCATTCAGTTTGAATGCCAGTAGTCCTTAATCTGGTAAGATTTAATTAAATTTAATTGATTTCGGCTAATTGAATGTTTTAAAAAAAATAAATTAAATTTTTTTTATTTTTCATGATAGTTAAATTCTTAAAATAAAGCATTAACTCATGTAATTTTCTAAATAAGTCTATTCACTAATGTTTCAGAATTAGATACACTCAATCTTGCGTCGAGCTAAGTAAATCTTGATTAATTTTTTATCTGTCAAAGACTAAATCTAAATTTGGACAAAATATATATTTCACTTACCTTTTTTTTTCAAGAATTAAAAATTTAAAAAAAGAAAGACCAACACATCAAATTAAGATTGATGATGATCCGAGCTTGCAATTTGATTGTTCACAAATGTTGAACGTGACCTCCTACGCTTCGGACGAGTGACAAATTCGAGACGCTATTCAAAATTGGACTTGCTTTCTAGCTAGCTATTGATTGCCAACAATTATGAAGAATTTTACTATAAAATTTTGAATCTAAATAAAAATATTAAAATGAATCATTCATAATTGCTCATATTATAATCGAGAAATTTATTCTTGAAATATTCTTGTTGAATTAATATTTTTCTTACTTGCAACCAAATTTTGCATCCATCAGCTGTCAAATTATCATTATTTATTTAAATTTAGGAATTTAAAATTGTATTTAATTTTCTTTTTTTTTTTACAAAAAAAGAATCTTTATTTAAAAAGTAAAACTTTTAAATCAATTTTAACAAGTTTAAGTATTTATTAAACTAAAAAAATGATTTAAATGTTGAATACTTTCGAACTTTTGATTTAGAATTGTTCTTAGTTCGAACAGTACAAACAAAATAACCCATTAAAAAATTAGAAATACTTATTGAAAACTTACAAAACACTTCTTCTTGGAAAATGTTTTTTTTTTCTATGGAATAAACGCCATCATTACTTACTTGTTGAATAAAAAAAAATTTTCTTTTAAAAAAATCGACTTATTCTAATTACTATATAATAAATAAATTATATAGTAATTTTATGTTTTAAAAATATATTGGCAACTAATTAGTGCCTAGGATTAAATAGAGGACATTTAGCTAACAAGATGCTAAAAGCTTTTTTTATCATATAAAATTTTATAGCTTTTAAATTGGTTATATTTATTTTTTTTTATTTAAAATTAAAATTAGCCCCAAATATCTAAATTAAATTATTCAAAGCATCATCAATTAGCTTTATTTTTTTTGCGCCATGCGGCAAAAATCTCAACAACAAAAAAGTTAAGTAACCTGTTTCACTAGAATAGAAATTCTAATTCGTTCCGTTCTAATTTGAATGCAACAACATATGGCTCAAAGTTTAATAATTGATTCTTAAGAAAAATTTTCTTTTTCTGTTCGTGCATATGATTTTTTTCACTTAAGACTAGATACCCGTAGCTTTGCTCATAGCTTACTAAATTTTCCATAAATTTGAATCATGCTATGCAAAAATGGAAAAAAAATAGCTTTGTTTTCTCAATCTAAACTACCAATTTGGCTCTTGGGAATACGAATTAAAATTTGTTTTAATTGAAATAAAGTTTTTTAGTGTTTTTTTTCTCGAAAAAATAAAAATAAATAAATATTATTTTATGAGAGTTTTAAGCTAAATTTGAAAATTTAAATCCTACTCAAATATTCAATTATTTTAGGTCTAATATTTCGTCTTAGCATCACGGCTGCTTTAGGCCTTTAATTCAATAAGACTCAAGTATAAATTATCATGATTAAATAGCTTTTTTGTTTTATAAAATCTAATAAACAAAAAATTAAGGTCCATTTAATATTATGACTTGATTAACTAATACTTTGTTAAAATTTGATAGAGCAAGTGGCCCCACTTAAAATTTATCCTACTAGAACATTTGTTTACTTAATTTAAATACTGATCAGGAAGATACTCGAGTCGATCTTCAAAGCCTATTTAAACTCGTAGAGTATAATAGATGAAACAAAATACTAAATTTTAAATAGGCTTTTAGACGATTCAAAATCAAAACATGGTAAACTAAGCTTAAAGCTCTATGAATAAATCAAACAATAATCTAAAAAGTGCTAAATTATAAATGTTAATTGTCTGACTTTGGTCTGACCATTTGTCGACACTAGTTTCAGCCCTAAGGCTTCGATTTTTAGTTTTTTTTATTCAACCTAAAACGGTGTCAAAATAAATTAAATTATTTAGAAAAAAAAGGGATTTCGATATTTATTTTTTTTTGTTAAAGCTTGCCGAATAAGATTTTATGGTCTCTTTGAATCGGCTTAAATCGTAAACTAAGACAAAAACTTTTTAAATAGAGCTTTTTAATTTATTTAAGGAAGAATACCTAAATAATAATTTTTTTGTTGGGATGAAATTGTTTAAACAAAATTAAAATAGAAAAAAAATTATTTTACGTTTTACCTGCTTTGTCCTAAATAAGATGGTAGTCGCCCATTATGCAAATATTTTTTTAAATTATCGTTTTCAAATCGAGCTATGTGATTTTTTTGGTTAAATTTAAAAATTTAGTTGTGAAATACTAATGAGACTCAGGTAACATTCAAATAAATGACTCAATTGATATTTAATAGAATTTATGCATAATTTTTGCATTTTAGATACTTGAACATTCTTCTCTGTTTTCTTGTATGGAAAAAATAATAGAAAATAAAAAACATTTAACTTAATTATTCACTATTTTCCAAAATGCCAAAATTAAATATTTATGCTTTTAGTTAAAAGTCGGTTTATTCTCATTTAAAATTTAATTCACAAGCTTTATTAAATAATCATTTGATTATACAATCATAGTATTATAAAATTATTTATTATTAAAAATAAAAAGATATTTTGCTTAAGACAAGATACCAACATTAAATTTAAGGTTCTTATATATATATATAATATTTGTTTATCACAATTTTTCTATTTTTGTATTTTTAGCCAAGAGATTATTTCTTTTTTTGCTCTAAAAAATTTCTAATCTTTTAATCGAAGATTTGAAACAGTTTTAAAATATTTTTAATCTTTATTTGTTAAAAAGAGTGGTCCACTAGAAAGTTTCTGACTAAAATTAATCTCTCATTATAAAATATTTTCAATTAGCGCCATTTAAAAATAAAATATATAAGAAAAAATATGTATAAATGGATAAATATTATGCAGGTGAAATTGATAATAAAATATTTAGCCATAAAAATTTAATTATTTATAAATTAATTAAATTAAGTGGTTTATTGAATATTTGATTTTGAATTTTCGATCTTTTTGTCGGTCATAAATTTTTAATTTCAAAAGCTATCAAATAAACTTTATTGAAATAATTTAATTAGTTTTTTATCAATAAATGATGGGAAATAAGAATTGATTTTAACGAATTTTTAATTCAAAATTGACAATAGATAAAGTTATATCTCAAACAAAAATTTTTAACCAGTCACAGATAGTATTTGTTCAAAGAAAAAAGTTTAAAAATTTGCTCAAAAGAATTAATAATAGAGAAAATATATGCAAAAAAATTCAAAATGTAATAAAAAATGGATTTTTCAGCCCTTTAATAAATATATTCTCAACTCAATTATTAGTTTAGAATTTAGTTTAATTTGAAATTAAAATTTAACTAATCAAATACCCAAAAGGTCATCATTCATAATTCTTTGTATAATTTATTTAATTAAATTTAGAAAAAATTCTAAAAATCGATATAAAGTTTTTATTAAACCGTATTTTTAAGAGGTTGAATATTTAAGCCAATGTATAGACAATGGAAAAAGAATCATAAAGGAGTAGAGAATCTAAATAAATTAATTTAGTATCATATTTTTTAGGCTTTTTCAAGTTATTTTTTCTGTTAAAAATATAACGAAATTAGTTTAAGTTCTTATTTGGCCCTTAAAGGTTCATTTCAATTTTTTATCAATATAATATTACTAAATTAGTTTCTTTTAGGTTAAATGTTACTAAAAAAAATATCTTTTTAATAAGACTATCTCAGTTTTAAGTTAGGAAAAAAAGTTCATTGTCTATGTCTTTTTGAGTCAAATTTTTATTTTGCTAAACTTTTATCTATTTATTATTTTTTTAAGTTTAAGTCCCATGGACAAATTGAAGTATGAAATAAAAATAAAAAGAGTAGAAAAAAAATACAATTAAATGTCTATTTTACAATTTAATAATCATTTAGTTAATAAATTTACCATACGGAAGGAGTTACAAAAGGAGGAAATATGTCATATTTCCATCAAGCAGAACAAAATTCTGTCAAATGTCTTTTTTTACTGTATTTACCATTATCCTTTGATTGAAAACTATGTATTTTTGTGAAATTTGCTAAAAAGTATCGTCTATGGCGACCTTATAACAGCCAAAAAAATAGTGAAAACTAAAAATAAATTTAAAAACATTTTAAATTGAAAAATTTGATAGAAATAAAAATTAATCTTAAGAACAATAAATAAAATTAAATTGTTTTCTTCGAATAGTTTTAAATAAAAAAATAAATCCAACACTAAACATTCCATAATTTAATGTAAAAAAAGCTTTTAACTTTTTTCCAAAGGTTTTTAAAATTGTGAGGATTATTTAATTTTATCCCTATTTGACTTTTTTACTAAATTAATATTAAATAAATTCTAAATATCATTTAAATTATTCATTTAAAATAGTGTTGATTTTTTTTTATAAATAAAAAAAAAATTGTATACCTAAGATTTATTTTTCGGTAACTAAAATTTAAAAAAAAAAATTTATAAAAAATCATTTACATTAAAAAATTTTTCTTTTTCAGAAATTAAAATTGAATTTTTAACTACGAAATATTTATACATATTTTTTGATTTATCTAAAATTAAAAAAAAACTTGATTTTTTCAAACAATTACAGGATTAATTAAATTAAATGTGATCATTGATTATATTTTTTAATTAGCTGAACTTGTTCTTGTTCTGTTTGTTGCATCTTGATAAGTTTTTAAAGTAACTTGATCCAATCGTTCTTCCAACTGTTTAATATCGGGTCGTGTGGCATCTCTAGGTTTTCCTGTTCCAAATATGCTAGAATTGATGCTTGTTTCTTCTTTTTTTAAAGGAATTGAACGCGGCAATAAAACTAGACGTTTTCTGTCATCTTAATTTTTTTTAATTTATGGCTAAATTTTCACAAAAATAAAAAATTACCTAAATTGACCGTTCCTTCTTGGTCGAGACTAAAACTTTTTTGAAAAGGACTTGTTTGATTTGGATGCAATTTTGACTTAAAATCTTGTTTGTAGGGCTTTTCTCTTAAATTGGTGTTTAGATGTTCGTTGGCTTTATTTGAATTAGATCTCTGATTTTTTTGCGTTCTTTGAATTAGGCCAAGCCGATTTTTAAAATTACTATTCGGACGATTCTCTAATTTTTTATATCCTCTCTCATTAGATACTTTTTCTCTAAATACTGCTTCACTAACTTTAATGAAATTTTCATTCACTTTCTTTAAAATAAAAATTTTTCACTTATTTAAGCTTTAAATTAACTAAAATTTAAGGTACAGCTCCGTTTAGAAGAATTGCTTTTGAAAGTGCGTCTGAATCAGAAAATTCAACATAGCAAAAACCTTTGAATTTTCCTGTTTCTTTGTCTCGAATCATTTTTACTTGCTGAATTGGCAAATTTTTGAATATTATATTTACATCACTCTGAATCAGATCAAAAGGCAAATTTCCAACATAGGCTACACACTTTTGTTTATCTGAATTGAGACAATTTTTCTCATTCAATCGCCCGCAACCATTATTATATTTTCTTGCTGATTTAGAGACATTATCAAGTCCATTTTCACTCGACAGCATTCTCCTCTATATAAATATATATTCTTGTAATTTCGTTTTTTTTTGTTGTTGAGTTTAATTGAATCAATCTTTTATGATTATAATTATGCTTTAGGTCTTTTTTCAGGAATAAAATATGAAAATTTTATAAATTTTTGCTTTTGAAACATAAGCAGTTCAGTTTGTTCCGGAAGTATAATGGAAAATTTATTTATTATAATTTTTCATAGCGCTGAATCAAGATAAAATAATAAAGCTAAGATCCTAGAAATTATATATTTAAAAAAAAAAAATAATGAAGAAATTGATTAGTTTATTTAATTTATTCGAAAAATTTTACATTTTTTATGCAAAAATAAAATGTCACCAGAATTATTTTTTTAAACTAACAACTAGTTAAATGATTAAATAAATATCTGTTTAAGCTAGTTTCATTTTTGATTTGTCCCATTTGTAAGAAGCAATTTTGTCACATTCTTATCTGAATATTTTTCATTCTTAAAGAACGAATAAATTTTTTTTTACAATAAAAAACAAATTTTACCATATGAGCATTTTTGGTAGAATTTCTATAAAAGTGAATTGCTAGCGCAGTAATTAACGACACTATTGCTGAAATCAACAAAATTAGTGGTAAAGCATTTATAACATCATTTGTAAATCTTAAACTTTTTAATTGTCCCTTAACATTATTTATTACTCTTATGTCCTTTGTTTAAAATAAATATCATCTTAAAAAGCTGAACAATTTAAATATTTTTCATACTTCATCAAACCAAAAAAATGGGAATAGTATTGGTTTTACATTTTTCATTATACTTTAAATCTTAAAAAATTAAACTAATAGAAAATATTGTTTATCATTACCTTATTTCCTCATTTGGCTTTAGATAAAAATTTAATTGAAGTCGAACGTTACCTCCAAGTGAAGCTCCTGATATCTTAACAAAAACGATTATTTCAGGTTTTGATATATATTTTATTGATATACTGGTTCATAATAGACTATAAAATCATGCTTGTCTCTTTGTGGTTTTAAGCCTACAAGAGAATCAAGAAATACTCTGTCAGCATTCAGAAAATGAGGTTGAGATAAAAAACTGGAAACTCCTAAATTGAATTGTATTTTTTTATTGAATTATAATTTAAAAAAGCAAACAAAAATTTACCATTTTGGCAGTTGCTCAAATTAAATACACCATTTCCAATACAGGGTTTATCAATGTACCCTTCATTTTCCATATTAAAGCATGAAAATAAATCTTTTTTAAACTGATAAATATAAACCAATAGACCATCCAAATAGTTGTCTTTTAAAAAAGTCATTGTATATGACCTTTCAGAAAAAAAATCTCTATTCGATTTAAACTTAAAAATAAATTACCTGCACATTTCGCCACTGAATATTTCAAGATTTTTATCTCGTCGCATAAAAGGCTGACTAAAAGTTCCATCTTTACCTTTAAATTCATTTGCATTTTTCAATTTCCAATAATCGAATTTACTTAAACAATTTATTTATTTATTGCCTTGAAGCAATTTATTCAAAATTATAAAAATATACTCTTTTCCATTCCATGAAATTACTTTTCCAGTATATCCTGAGCTATCAACAGTCTGTACCATCATTTCTTGCCATAAGGTTCCATTTTTCTTTTTAAAAACTTTTATTAATTACAGTCCCCGAAATGAAATTGTCACATCATATCATCTGATATTACTGTATCTACTAATATTATTTTTTTGCCTCTTCCTTATATCAGCTTAGTTATACCAAATAATATTAGTAGATACAGTAAAAAAAATTAAATTACAATATGTGAATTTCTATGTGTAAAATATTTGCGTAAGAGCAAAACTTTTTAAAATAAA
>VANL01001175.1:0-16560 GCA_006352455.1 Brachionus sp. 'Tiscar' | reverse complement strand
CAAGAAATTTATTTCAAATATTAACCGTGTTTAAAGAAAAAAAAGCTTTTTTTATTACAAATATCATTAGGCAGTATATTTTGTTGAAAATAAATTATTTTATACTTTTAAATAGTGATGAAATCGAATTAGTTTTTTTCATACAAATTGAAACTTGAATAATTAAAAAATTTGAAAAGGCAATTGAATATTCAATTTATTCAAATAAAATGTTAAATTTAAGTTAAATTTGATTTATTTATACTTTTGAAATTAAATTCGAAAACCACCTGTTTTTAAATTAAAATTCGAACTTGACTTAAATTTGAAAAGCAATTTGAACTTAGATGAAAATCAACTAAAAAATTAAAAATATAAAAATTAGAATAAAATATTTTTAAAATTTATCATTTAATTATTAATTTAAAATTCAAGAAATCTTTGTTCTTAACACTATAGAAAGCCCTCAACACTATAAAAACATTGAGCCTGTTAAGTTTTAGAAAATAAATAAGTAAAAATATCTCATTTTTTATCAGATTTTCATTAGAATTTTTTATATTCACTGGCAGTTCCTTTAGAACAACTTATTTTTATGTCAGGACAAAAAAATATTAGAAAAATTTTAATGACCTACCAAAATCTGACATAGATATTGGTATCCAAATAGTATCAAAATTCAATTTATTTTTTTAATATTTTAAAATTCAAATTTTCCTATAAATTTTTTTATTTTAATTTCTCTTTTTTAAAATTTTAATTCGAATGTTTTTAAGATTCAATTTTTAAATTAAAATGAAATAATATTTAAGTATATTTTTCAAATTTATTAATATTCAAACATTATATTTGAAGCTGATTTTCATTCGAAAAGCAACTTATTCAAATATCGGTTTGAATATTCATATTCGATTTCATCACTACTTTTAAATTAAGAGTTTTACTCTTAAATATTGAATAAATTAATATGATGAAATAATTTTGGTGTTTATTTATTTTTTTAAGCGATCAAAATATACTTGATTATCAAAATAATGGCCTAAGCTTCATTTAGATGATGTTAGTATAGTTGGCTTTAATTTATCCTAAAAGCAGTCAAAAAAAATAAGCTAAAATAAAAATCATATTTTTCCGGTGTAAACAATTCGGAATTATGGAATATCATACTTCTGTCTATTAAAATTTAGAGTTAATTAGATTCGGTTTGGTGAATTTCAGTACAATGCAATCAGAACAGAAATAAAAAAATCCCTTAACTATTTTTTTGAGGTAGAAAATTAATTCTGTAAATGCAACATTCATAGCTGTATTAACTGGTAAAGTCAATTAAAGGCAAATAAACTGCGATCTTGAACCACACAGGTCAATATCTTCTAATTCTCAACAAAGATTTGATATCCCTTTTGACCTCTTCCAGAAAGCAAAAGAAGAAATCCAATGCATATAACATCAACCTCAATCAATTTTAACTTAACTAATCTATCTCTTCTCATTGGACTGAAAGGAAGGACTAAACTCCGTTCCAAACTGTCTGGGTTTCTCCCAAACTATATTTTTAATAAATAAATAATAACTGGCAAAGTCGATAAATGATGTGTAAATTCTATGCAAAATTGCATTACTCTAATTGAGATTGAGATTTCATTCTTCTAATTTTGCATTGTTTTACAAAAATGTTACACTTACAAAACTAATTACTACCTTTATAAAAAAAGTTTAAGGATGTTTTTGCTTTTTTTGTTCTATTGTACTAAGTTTCACAAAACTTTAGATTAAAAAAAAACAACAAAAACTCATGAATTATTGAAATTTGTTTTTATCTAGTTGTTGATTGAAAATATGATTGAATTTATTTTATTGTAGAGCTAAAACGGTATTTGATTGTAAACTACTTTTAATTGGTTTCGTTTTTTTTAAGTATTTAAGATAAATATTTAAGAAAATTTGGGTCCAAGTTGAATACCGAAATTAAAAAAGAGAAAATTTTTTTTGGCTTTTTTTCCACAATTTTTGTTCTTATTATTTTAAAAATAAAAAAAAATTTTTTTTTTTTTCATGAAATTAATTTTCATTTCATAGCCTAAAGAAAAACTAATTTTTAATCTAAAATCAATTTACTTAATTGAAAAAATAATTATTCTAGTGAGACTATTGATTATGCAAGCAATAGTTCATAGCTGAAGAAATGATGATGATGTTTCTATGGGAATTTAGTTTAAATACAGATAAGTCATTAATTCAACTAATTTAATTAGTCCCAATTAAAAAGATAATGCTTAAGAAATAATTTCATCCAAGTTCATAGAGCTCTTTTTTTATTATATTTTAAAACAATTTTGTTTATTATTTGTCGATTTCTAAGTTATTTCTATTTTATTTGGGCTTTCTAGAACCAACAATCATCAAATTCAAATTTAAAAAAAAAACTTATGTTTTTAATTAATTTTGAAATGAATTGAAAAGCGGTTTAATTTTCAACCGAACTAGTTTCATATTAGTTTTTTAAAACAGATAAAAATTAAGGCTTAAGAATGGGTTGTGGAACTAGTAGAACTGCAACTGCTAGGGATTATATTGAATATTTGGAAGTAGAAATGCCATCAAGACACAGACAAATTTACCAAATTAATAATTTTTTTTAATAGAAAGTGGATGATTGGAAAAAGCGTAGGCGAGAAAAGCAGAAACTTCCTCAAAAACCTCGGTGCTACGAAGAAGAGCTGGCGAATAATCGAAATGAGCGATCAAAACGAATCAATCCATTTGAAAACTCACAGCACTACATTCTGCCATTGGCTCAGGAGAATAGTAATGAGCATAAGAGTTGCGCCATGACCATTG
Organism: Brachionus sp. 'Tiscar'; assembly: GCA_006352455.1. Taxonomy (NCBI): domain Eukaryota; kingdom Metazoa; phylum Rotifera; class Eurotatoria; order Ploima; family Brachionidae; genus Brachionus; species Brachionus sp. 'Tiscar'. Next base: position 13,740 of record VANL01001175.1, on the reverse strand, counting down.
AAGTTTCGACAAAAAAACCCACAGATGTAAAAAATGAGGAACCCGATCGGTCAATTAATGAATCACAATCAGAGGAATTGGACGAGTCCCAGAACCAACAGTATATATATATCGAAACAACCGTTGACATAGATCGACCGCATGACTATCAGTCGCGAGGTTTCGGATTCCTCCTAAATAGTGGCCTAAGCAACAAAAATTTGGAGTCTATTCAGCTTATGGTAAACAATGAAATCGTACTGGTCGACAAATGCTATGCTCAAATAGTTGTAGTCGAGCCAAGTAAGTTAAAATAAAATCTTAAAGCCTCTATTTTGAAAAAAGATTAATTGGTTTCTGTCGATATTGTAAAATATCAAGTTAAAAAACAAAAAATTTTAATTTATTTAGAATTTTAGCAAAATGAATATTGTAATACTTTCGTTTATTAAGAAAATATTAGAAAAATTAAAAAAAAAAAAAATTTATATCTAAAATTTCAGACTGATTACTAAATTTGAAATAAGCATTAAAGGGATAGTTATATTTCATTAATCCGATCAATATAATTAAGCGAACTGAAATTATCTATTTAACTAAAATATCTTTATCTTCTGAATGGAAAATTTATAAATTCTAATGAACTAGATGAAAAATTGATTTTTTAAAATTTTTTTTTGAACAAGATTGACACGAACTAAATGAATTAGTCTGTGATCATATTTCAATAAGAAATACTATTTAAATTAAAGACATTTTATTTTTGTTTAAAGATGTCTTATTACTAAATTAAATATAGATCATTTTTTTAATAAAGAAAAAATTAGCTAAATAATATGGCTTATTTATTGAAGATGAGAAAAAAATTTTTAATGAAAAAAATATAAAAAGCTAATAGTTTTAATTCTTTAACTTCTTCTTACAAATACAAATTCTCTGTTTCTTACTTTAAAATGCTGATAAAGAAGTTTAGAAATTTTTTTGTTCAAACAAAACAATTTTTTTTATGCATATAATAGGCAAGAAAATGAAAAAAGTGGCTTTTTTGTTTATTTTTCAATTGTCATCAATTTTTAATTTTTTTCTTATATACTCAATTTTTCTTCAAATTCAATAAATAAATAATTTTAGATAAATAAAATAATTAATTTCTAAATTTTTGCAAATACTCTATATTGATCTCAAGTACCATATTGTAAGAATTTTCCACAACCACAGTACTTTGGATTACTCAGAACATAATACTTGTTTTGGCCTCTCAAAACTCTGTACGCTGTATCAAAATTAATTCAAATTCATTTGACCAAAGACCGCTTGCTGATCATTAGTATCCTAGATACATGTTAAACTGAGCGTACCTAGGCTTAACACACACAAATTTAAAAAAAATATTAGTATAAATTTAAATAAATTATATAGTCCTATGTACAATTTAAATAATTTTTATAGAATGTGATAGTAAAATTAAATCCTCCATATTCAATTTTTTGGCATGTTTTATTTGACTTATTCTTATTTTGATATGCAAATCCATCAGCATTTCAATATTCTTTCAATGTGATTTAATATCAGTAAGTATTCGTTTGAATATTAAACAACCACCATGCATATTTCCACGTTCATAATCAGTTAATACTAAATTCACATGGTCTGTCAAGCAATATCCATTTCTGAGAACCTACATTTTTCAAATTAAGTTTTTTAGATTTGTAAAGCTTCTGACACTGCATTTAAGATTCTTTTTCAGCAGAAATTGGCGCATCAAGTTCCTTGGTTAATGCAAATAGATTCAAGCAAAAAATTAAAAAAGTAACTGTTTTTTTTTTAAATATCCAAAAGCTGAGAAAATCTTTAATAAAATACAAAAATAGATGTGTAGATTTTTAATGTTTAAGAAGAATTTTTCAAAATCTAAATTTCAAAAAAAAGCTTTTTTACTTCTTGAATAATAAATAAATTTTTTTTGTTAAATCTTATAGGAAAAAATTTAAATTATTAGACAATTAGGATATAGAAATAACAAGTAGAACGACAGAAACAAATTTTTTCATATTTTAGAGGTTAATAATTTTAAATGAAAAATAACTAATTTTTATGGCTAGATACACTTGCTGATAAGGCCGGCCTAAAAAAAGGCGATCTAGTCACCGAAATAAATGAATCGTGTACAAATAACCTAAATAATGAACAATTACGAAAACTAATGAGACAACGATTGCTAGCGAATTCAATTTCAATGAAAGTTCTTAGCCAGCAAAGACAAGGCCAAGAGTTTGAAAGTATGTAGACTCTTTTTGCGTTTGTGCACATATGCGTACTAACCGAGTCGAATTTCAAAGTGACCGAGTTTAGGCTCACCAAATTTTAATTAAGCTAAAAAATTAATTTTGCTTTAACCAAAAAACTAGCCTCTTAACTAATATAAATAGAATCAAGTCAAGAATTAATTTTTTTATTTAGAATTGTATTTTATTATTAAAAAACAGAAAACTTCTTGTACCAAAAAAATTGTTTTTGTTTAACGCTCGTATCGTTTTAGATTGTACCATTTAAAGCGTTGTTGTAAAGAAATATTGAAAATCGCTTTGAGCTGGCTCTATTTGTTTCAGCTGGAGCACATCAAATTATTAAAAAAAAAAAACTAATTTTTTTTCTTCTCAAAATAATCTAGTCTAAAACTCAATTTACGTTCTAAATTGATCTATTAATTATTTCTGCATATGACATTGTTTTTTTTTTATCTTTATTCATTTTTTTTTTGTAATATTATTATTTTTTTAATTATTTTTTTTTAAGTTAAAAAATATTTAGGAAACAAATAAAATAAATGTATCTAATAAACAAAAGAGATATTTTTTAATTGCTTATTAAGCGAAATAGAGAATTTGCTTAAAATTCTTTTGTTTTAGAAATTTTTCTATAACCAAATTTAATGTAAACAATTAGCATTCTAATCGCAAACTTGAGCCTTTAGTTTAAATTTTGACCAATTGTGTTAGTATTAATGTCATTGAAAAGAAACTGAACAGTTTTTTAAGTATAAAAATTTTTTTATTGTCACAAAATTTACTAATCAAATAGAAAACAAAAGGTCCTAATTTCGTTTATTTATTTATGTCTAAATTTATGATTTAATTTATTATTTTGTTTTTAATAAAAACCATAGCTAATTCTAACCATTTTAGTTCTAAATCAAAACTACTAAGACATAAATGTATTTATTTTAATTGATTAATATTTATTTTGTTTAGACCTAAGCGGGGTTAAAGCCGAAACTAGAAGCCACAGCGAGCTGCCCACTGCTCTGAGTCCTAGCTCAAGCGATCACTCAACTCCCACCATTTCTTCTATAACTTCAAATCCGTTGCTTAGTCAACACAAACAAGCCGATTACCATCAAATAGTTGCGCCTAAGCCGTTCAAAAAGGCCTATTCAACATCCATCCAGGTACTCATACACATATTTTTTTTAAATGAATATAAATTTATTAAGCCGAATCTTAATCTTGCTTCATTTATCTCCAATTAGTTGGGATTTACTATCTGTGCTAAAATGAAAATAAAAAAAAAAAATTTGCTTTTAAAATTTTATTTTTTATTTATATTTTGTTCAAATGTTAGACAGAGGATATGAACGCTGAGAGTTTGATTGAAAAAAGAAAAAATCAATTGAATTTTATCCTTAAATGGACACTAAATTCCAACACAGTATTAGCCGAGAGCATTTCGCCTGGATCATCAAATTCGTCTTCGATCGATGATCTGGCCGAAAAAAAAAACAAAATAATATCAAGCTCTCTGTCTGATCACCAAAATTCTTTAGATAGTTTAAGTGAAATTAAAAAGGTAATTGATAATTATATTGCATTAATAGCTATTTGCTCTAGGCAAAAACAAAAAAATTCAACTAGGATATCACTTGCAGCCAGTCCTCCGATCTTTCTTCTCCTTTCGGATTGCAGCCGCATAATCAACTCAAAGTCCTATTAATAAACCTATTCTTAATTTTAGACCGCACAAGATCTTTAAGCACGTCCTAATATCTGCTCACTAAACAACTCGAACCCGTTGGTATTTCGGAAGGCATAGGATTCAATCATTTTTTTTTTTACATAAATTTTTTTTTATTCAATATTAAAATTATTTAAAAATAAAAATTAAAAAATAATTTTTGACTCGTGCCTGCCGAAACGAGGGTTTTGATTAATTACATCCAGATACAGGACCTAAATTCTTGGCTATTTAACCTATCAAGTAAACTAATTTAAAGTGTTTTTTCTAACTGTTTTGTGGTACATCTAGAAACGATTCTTTTAGATCAATGTTTAATCAATAACTATATTTTAGATTAATATTTAGTTAATAGACTCTAACTTTATTTTGACAATAAAATAATTTTTTATTTAACTATTAGTCTAACGAAACTGAGGTAAAAAGTGAAGAATGCTGCGACGACACTGACCATGATAATGATGACGATGACTTGCTGCACTCGCCCTCACCGCCACCAGTGCCAACTACTGAGCCTCCACCGCTGCCGTCCAATAAAACTGAACATCCCACACTGCAGATTAAAAAGGCCTTGCTCGACAACATGAAGTCTATAGAGAGCTGGAAACAAGAGCAAGAAGAACTAATGAAACGAAAATATGAAGAAGAACAAAAGAGAATTGAATTGAGTCTTAAGTTGGATCTCAATCGCGTCAAAGAAGAGGAAATTCAACGAAGAGAACAAGTAAGCTAAATATTCTAAATTGAAAAAGTAATCTCTCAGACTAAACTAAATAAATTCGATTTATCAAAGATTAAGTTAATTTATAAGTTGGTAAGTAATGTTTAAATTAAAGTTGCATGTTGATCGTTAACAGATTGCATAAAATTAATTAATAAAATTAATTTATTTAATATAAAATCAAATAAATTAAACAATTTTCTTGAGACTGGGAAGATTTTTGAGCTGTCATTGGTTTGTCTTAAAGTTATGCATTTGAAAATTTATTTAATAGAGAATTTTTTAAAAAAGAAACAATTTTTTATTTGAACAAAAGCATATTAAACCATAACCGAATGTGTGCATAGTTTTGCATGCCCAAAACTTTTGCACAATTTGGCAGATTTAATATCAGATTAAATTCTGTTTATTTAGCTTAAAGTTTTAAAATAAAAGAAAAAAGTTTACTATTAGACTTTAATTTCATTTAAGAGATAAAATATTTAACAGTTATAAAAATATAGCTAATATTTAATTCATTCAAAAAAGTTACATTTATTGTGAAAGCTTATAAGCGAATTGAAATAGTTTAACTAAAAAATTTTAAAAAAATATCAAAAGATAGAAAATATTATTCCGCATTTAGAAGAAATTCAATTTCAAGTTAGATAATGATGACGACAAATTGCTGATCTTAAGATATAAAAATAAAATTTTTATTTTTAAATAAATTTTATTTAATATTCTTGAAATTTTAATTTGAAATTTTTGTAATAAATCAGCCAGGCTTTCTTGTGTTGAGACTGGGAAAATTTTCAGGAATATTGATCATTTCTAAATTATTCCTTTTTATGTTTCCGGGAAATTATCCCTTTTTTTTCATTCCCGTAGCAAATTATTCCCAAAGTAAATTAAATCCGAATAACAAAAAAATAAATTTAAAAAGGTCTAATTTTTGAAGTTTCGGAAATTAATTCTATGGGGATTAATTCTTTATTTTCGAAATTGGAATAAATTATTATGGGTATTAGTTGATTGATTTCCAAATTTATTGAATGGGTACAAATTCAACGAGAGGAAATTATTTCGGAAATGCTTAATACACAATCGAGATAATTTCTGCAAGAACTTAAAATAAAATAGGATGAAGATGAGTTGAAAAAAAAATTTGGATTTTTTTTTAAAAATTTGCCTAATTCTAAATTTCAAAAATTTTTCAATTTTACGGGGAAAATTTCAGCCATCAGATTTTATAAGAGTGAATTTTTTATTTTTATGAAAACTTAAATAAATAGATAAATAAAATTATTATCTAAATAAACATATTTTAGAAAAAATTTGATTTGGGAGAAAAAACATTTAAAAAAATTATCAATTTTATTTTAAAGATCAAAACCATGGTCTGTAAATGCAACATAGTGCAAAATTCTAAGTATTTAGCTAAAGCTGTGGAAATTTTAAGTAATTTAAATTAGAAAAATTCTGGCTCTAATGCATTTTGCAGAAATTTTGCATTTTATTATCAAACTATAACTATTCATTCATCTTTGTATGTTGCACTTAAAGAATTTGTTTTTTACCTTCAATAAAAAGCTATAAGCTTTTTTAGAATTAATTTTTAAATTTCACAAAACAAAAAAAAACAAAATATTCCTTATATTTATATACTTAATATTTGAAATTAAAAAAAAAAATTACTTAGAAATATCAGTATCAATTATAAACAATTTTTGAAAAGAGATTTTCAATTGATTTGATTTTTTTTAAATGAAAACAGAATTAATCAAAATGTCAAAAAAAATTAAATTTAAAAATAATTTTTTTTAGGAGCGGCTTAAATTAGAAAAAGAAAAAATACGTCTTCAAGAACTTGAAATAAAACAGCGTGAAGAAGAGCTGAAGAAAAACTTGGACGAGACTAGAATTCGTTTGACATCACCTGCCTCAAACGATAGTTCAGAACAAAGGACCGCACTGTCAAATTCACCAACCCAAGAGACTATACGTAAGGAGGATCTAAATGCACTTATTGAAAAAATCTACACTGAAGAAAACCAAGAAGCAGAATTTCCAAAAATTGAGTTTCACAAGCCGGAACCTTTCAAACCGGCCAGACCTAATCCACCGCAGAAAATTATTCCACAATCTCTTATCCAAGCTAAAACAGCTTCATTGGGCATGGCTATCAGCAATCATGAAGCCAAAAATCTTCTACCCAGTCTTATTGACACAAACACTAAACACCAAGTTATAAAACAAGTGCATGATTCAATGGACTTTCTAAAAAATGAACTTTTAAATAAAAACATGAACATTTATGGCCATGAAGTCGATTCAATAAATCAAAATAGAAATCAAGCAATTCAAAAACAGGATCAAATCGAACAAATTAGATACGAACAAGAAACAATTAAAATGGAAAAACACCGCATTGAACAAGAAAAAGAAAAGCTAAGATTCGAAGCTGAACAATTGAGAAAAGAACGAGAAATGATGCTGATATCTGGACCAATGGTTAGTCCAACTATCAATGATCCACATGACTTGAATTTGTTCAAAACAAATCTACAGGCAGATATAAGGTCGAATGGCAATTTAATACCAACAAATCGTAAACACATAAATGTTGTTAATAAAAATTATGATGGTGGACACAAAACATTCAAAGTTGGTCATTTGAAAAATTCGACTAATTTTGACCAAAAAATGCGTCGATCAGTGCCAAGTTTGGTCAGCGAGCCAAGGTTCGTGAATCATGCGGTAGCACCGATGACCCTGGCCAGAAAGAGCACAGGCCCACAGCGCATGATCACCTCAAGGCCTTCTAATTCATATCAACAAATATCACAATCACAAAAAGCCCTTAATCAAACACAAAACTTCCATAATTCACCAAATACCATTCAAGCAATTAGTTTAAATCAAAAGTGCTCTGGTTGCAGTCAAACTCTTGGTCAGGGCTCGGCAATGTGGATCGAAAAGCTTGGGCTAGCTTTTCATCTCAAATGCTTTCGATGCAGTGTATGCAGCGTGACTTTGGGCAATGGTAAAGAAGGCACTGATGTTCGAGTCAGTGGTGCCAATCGTCTACATTGCAACAATTGTTTCTCAAATGACCTAGGTATTTGCTAAATAAATTATTTTTTTTTTTTTTAACTATTTATCTATATATTCTAAAGATAAACGAATATTAAAAAAAAATAGTTTAAAGAAAAAAAATTTCGATAAATACTCAATATTGCCTAATTATTATTATACTAAAATATTTATAAAAAAATCTTAGACAAAAAAATAGGGTCAGGTAATAATATAATTAAAAAAATAATAAGTTTTGTTTTTGTTTTCAATTTTATTGTCTATAAATTTCTATTAAATTCGTGTTTTAATGTGATTTCTTGATCGATTTTATTCGCAATAACCTTCTCTTCTAACGCTTCCCTAAATCTTGCTTCGTTTAATTTATGGTTCTAGAATTCTCTTTTGAAATAAACAAAAAAAAATTGAAAACCATAAATATGAAGACCCCGATCCCTGTCACAAAAAATTTCATTTTATTATTTATTCCCAATTTTTTTCACAAAAAACGTTAGTTAATTATTTATAAAAAATGTATTAATTAATTTTAAATTTAAACAAAATTATTAAAATTATATTCAATTTGTGTGTTATTTTCTGTTATCACTAAATAGTTAAGTACAATTATTTAAATAAATTACATGTTTTTCAAAAATTAAAAATTAAAGAGAATTTTCGTTCACTATTATTTTTGGTAACTCAAACTAATTTTATTTTTTGCAATCTTATCTTTGAGTAAAATTTTTTTTTAAAATTTATCTCAAGGAAAGCTTTTTTTTTAGTTTCTTCTTAAAATTTAATTGTTATTTTATTTTTAAAAAAAGGTTTGCGTTTAAGCGCAGTCTAAGAACAATTGACAATTGACAATTGACGAAGAAATTTATGAACAAATTGTTATGTACACTAATTTTAAAATCAAAATTATTTTAATTTTTTCAAAAAGTTAAAATCCTTTTTTTGAGAATGTAGTTTTAAAAATTTATTTAGCTTATTTTATGAAAATTTTGAGTTGTTATTAGAGCAAATTTTAAAAGTAAATTAATTTTTTTTAATTGTAATAAAATTTTTTTAATTAAAAAAATTTCGCCTTTTTTAAATTCTAACTTCCTTTGTATACTTTTTCACTTAAAAAACCCCAAAAATTTTCGATTTTCTCTTTTCCAGCAAATCGGACATTGTCGGGACAAGTTAACCTGTCATTTGTGTAATATCCAGCATTACCCGGCATGCTGTAGCCCTTTTGTAAAATCCTTTTCGTTTTCCAAAATTAGAATAAATTTGAATAAGTTTTATACTCAAATTCTTGGCTATCTCATGCTCTACATGCTGCACTAAATCCTAACTATCAAAGACTCAAACCCTCTATCAACGATCGACGAGACGGTTGATGCATTAGGTAGCGACATTCGACTTGATAATGATAAAGATAAAACAGCGTTTATAGCGAAACAAAAGTTGTACCATTTTCGAATGATGCCTTTGGAACTATGCAACGCCCCGAGTACGTTTCAAAGACTGATGGATACTTTGTTGAGTGGGTTGACCTTGAAGCAATGTTTTGTTTATCTCGACGACATAAACGTAGAAACAGAGAATCAAAAAATAAAACATTTTTTTATTTACTCCCCACATTGTGGTTACAGAATAAAAATCTGCAAGGTTTTTGCCATTTTTAATGATATTAATTTTGAATAATTGTTTATATGTTTGGGGACACATCAAGTGTCCCAAATTTTTGAAGTATTAAGAATATTAAGAATTTCTAAATAAATAAAAAATGTTTAAAAAACTATAATAAATCAATTAATAATACCGTATACCCTTGCAAATAAGCGCCCTCAAAATCATCACTTTATTGAAGAATTTTGGTACAATTATTATTCTTTTAATTGAAACTAAACCAACAAAATAATCTATATTACATTTTTATTTCTAATTTGTATCATCATCTTTGTTTTTTTTAATTTTAATACATCGCCAGAATTGGCGCTAAATGAAATAAATAGATAAATGTTCAAGTTTAAATTTTGTAAAAATGGATTTAGAAACCTCTCAGGCTTTCTAGTGTTAAAAGGGGGTCTTAGGGGGGCACTTATTTTCAAGGGTATACGGTATAATTAATTAACTCAAAAGTTAAAAAAAAAGTGACAACTAGTTGATTAATTTCTTAAAACTCATTTCAGTTATAATTTTAAAGGTAAAAATTTATAATAATTTATATTTATTATTTTTAATTTATTTTTAAATTTATAATTGTTTATTTTTTTTAATTTTTTTTTTATAAATAAAAATTATAATTATTTTATAGTTTTAAAAATTCAAATTTTTGTTAGATTAATTTTCATAAAAAAAAATCTTAACACTAAACCAAAATAAAAAAAGCTAATTTAAACTAAAAATTATTTTCATTTCAACATAAGATATGCATTCGGAACAAAACTATTCCTTATGGGGTGGTAGATTTAGTACCCAGCCCAGTGATTTGATGAAAAACTTTAATTCATCTTTGCCAATAGATAAACGGCTGTGGGAACAAGATATAATTGTAAGGTTAACAATAATTTTTTTTCAATTCACTAAAATTGCTTAAGGGAAGTAAAGCATGGGCTAGAGCCATTCAAAGAGTAGCTCTAATAGACCAAAGTGAACTAGAAAAAATTCTTTTAGGTCTTGATAAGGTAAAGCAATAAAAATACCTGGTATGATTTTAGTTTTTTCAGATTTCAGAAGAATGGAAATCTGGGTGCTTTATTGAAAAAGAAAATGACGAAGACATTCATACCGCAAATGAAAGAAGATTGAGAGTATAGCAATAAAAATAAAGTAATAAAATTTTTAAAAAAAGAATTAAATTTCAGGAATTGATTGGTGATGTGGCAATGAAACTTCATACCGGTCGTTCTCGAAACGACCAGGTTATTACTGATGTTCGTCTATGGCTATTGAAAAATCTTGAAATTTTGAAAGAAAATTTGAAAATTTTGATCCTAACAACTTTGACTAAAGCTGAAAAGGAAATTGATGTTTTAATGTCAGGTTACACTCATTTGCAAAGAGCACAGCCGATAAGATTTAGCCATCTGCTTCTTAGCTATGTAAGTGCTTTGGATAGAGACTTTGAAAGAATAGTTCAATTTTGTCACCGAGTCAATATTTGTCCATTAGGCAGTGGAGCTATTGCTGGAAATCCGTTCAATATTGATCGCGAGAAATTGGCCACTGATTTGAATTTTTCAAATGCAACAATAAATAGCATTGATTCTACAGCTAATAGAGACTTTGTTTGTAGGTTTATTTTAAATTAATAAAATCAGAATTTACTTTTTTTTGTTGGTAGACGAGTTTTTGTTTTTGTCCACAAGTATTGGATTATCATTGGCAAAATTTGCCGAAGATTTTATAATGTACAATAGCAAGGAGTTTTCTTTCATTGAGCTCTCAGATTCGTTTTGGTAATTTAGATTTAGATTTTTTTTAATTTTTATTTATTAAAGTCAAACTTTAAAAATGATAATTTGCAAATCGTATACAAATTATGTAATATCTTGATAGGAAAATCAGCTTAATATTTTTAAAGTAGTAGTAGTAATAGTAGTTATGAGACTGCAGTATAGGGAACTATACTAACGCCTTCCGGCATTTACCCCTATAAGAGCTGTGTTAGTGTTTTGTTTCTTTCTTTGTTCAATATCAAACACTTCTCTGTCGATTCCCGCTTTAAAGCAATAAACTGTCTCTGAGTTGACAACACTATGCGGTAAAAGATTCCACTTTGCTGGTCAGAAAGTTATATCTTGATGTAGCTTGTTTGCAAATTTCTTTCTCTAGCTTCATGTTATGTTTTCTTCTTGGATTCAGATTGAAACTTGCAGTCAGGTACACACCTTTGATAAGGTTAATCTTCTCATGATGGTTGACTATTTTGAACATTTGAATAAGATCTCTTCTTGTTATTCGTTCTTCTAAGTTCATTAAATTCAAAGCCATTAGCCTTTCTTGGTACGGCTTTTCCTTCAAACATTGGACAAGTCGTTCGTCGCTCTTAATTCCAAGAGATCATTTTGAAGTTCACTCGATCCTAATTCATTATTATTAAAAACTCCTAATATTTTCAAGTCATCTGCATATGAAAGACATGGACTATGAATTGAATCCAATAGATCGTCTGTGTAGATAATGAATAAAATCGGGCCTAAAAACGACCCTTGAAGACCACCACTAGTGACCTCTTCCCATTCTGATACTGCATCACCAAGAACTACTCTTTGCTTTCAAGAAGAAAATATTTAATTAATTTATATGGTTCATTTACAATACCATATGCTCTTAAATTTTTTAGGAATTTTCTATGAGAGGCTTTATCAAAGGCCTTAGAGAAGTCAGTGTAGACAACATCAATTAAGTTTCCATTTTCGACCTTATATGTTAGTTTGTCAACAAACTCAATTAGAATTGTGGTGCATGATTTGCTTGACATAAAACCATGCTGCTTCTCGTTTATTAACTTGTTCTTTAATAAGAAAGTCTTGATTTCATCCCTTTAGATTTTCTATATGGCTTAATCAACTATCGATATTAACGCGACTGGTCTGTAGTTGGATACAGTAGTTTTTGGTCCACTTTAGGAAAAACACCATTAGAGTAAGACTTGATAAAAATTTTGGATAAAGGGTCCGCTAAAGATGCAGAACAATAAAGGATAGAAAAATAATTTTTAAAATTGAATTACTTGACTAAAATAACTAAAAAAATCAAATAAATATAAAATAAATTTAAATATATAAGATCATTATTAAAAAATTTTATTTTTCAACTGAAACTTAGAAAAAATTATTCAAATTTTATCTTACTTTCACCAAAAAATATTAATACTAGATGGAAATTAGAGTATTTTACTTTTAATTTTGTTTGTATCATTTTTTAGATATATTTTTGTTGAATAAATTGAGCTTTTAATTGCTTTTATCTGATTAGTTTCTGAATATATGATCCAAAAATCTCAAAACATCTTGAATTTTTATTTTAAAAATTAAACTAATTTAATAGACCTTGGTAATTTCAAAAAGAGTAAAGAATATCCGATACACAATAGAATTTTTATTTTCGAGCATATTAAAAGATGTTTTCAAATACAGTCAACCCTCGGTATAACGAACTACTTGGGCGTAAAATTCGATTTTCGTTATATTGAAATTTCCATTTAAAATGATAGGGACAAAAAAAATTTTAAACCAAATTTTATTGTTCAAAAAAGCTAAAATAAAAATGCGAAAAAAAAACAAAAAATTAATTTCTTTGAAAAAAATCGGTAATAGATGGTTGTTTGGTAAAGCTCCTTTCAATTATAAAATTTTTAATATTAAATAATAAATTAATTAAATTAGAATTATCATCTTTTTTGGTTAAAAAATAGCATTCGGTGAAAATTAGCAATCTTTTTCCTTTATAAAAAATCGGTTTCTGGATTCTTTTTCGTAATATAGAGGATTTCGTTATATGGGAGTTCGTTATACGGAGGATCGACTGTAATATTTTTCCCATCAATTTATTAAAAAGAGCTATCGATTTTGAACTGATTAAAATCCTTTCTAGAATTCCAAAACAATAAAAATTTGTTTTCAATTTAGTGTTTTTGCGAGAAAAATAAATATAACAATTTTTTTTTCTAATTTTAGCCATGTTTTAAAAGGAGACTATTTTTAGTCAGTAGATATTTATTTTTTCCAGAAGATATTTTATTTTTTTTTAAAAGATAAAAAAATACAAAGAAAAAGATAAATGTTTTTTATCATATATAATAATTTTTTTATAATAGATAAAAAAAAAATTGATTAAGAAAAAAAAATTAATTTTTTATAATAGATAAAAAAAAAAAAATTGATTAAGAAAAAAAAATTAATTAAGAAAAAAATAAAAAAAATTAATTCCGTTTATTACGGTTTTCTTCTCTTTGATAATCTAGCACTTTGATTTGA
>VANL01001174.1:0-16563 GCA_006352455.1 Brachionus sp. 'Tiscar' | reverse complement strand
TACAAATTAATATGCAAAAATTCAAATTTTTAAAAATTTTTCATGTAGCAAAACACATTTCATTTTTGTGTAACTAGACATGCATCACCCGTTACACACAATTTTAACAGTGTATATCTCTGAGTATTTTCAAAAATCAAAATATCAGAATTATAATCGCTGTAATCAAATTAGAAAAAAAAATAGCAGCTTTAAACTTTCACAATTTAAAGAAGAAGAAAAAATCTGATTAAAAAAATTTTCTATCAATACCATTTTCCTTTTAAAATAAAAACATCCGAATTATGTCTTTTGAAAAATTGAAAAAAAAGAATCTTTTTTTTAAACCTTGTTCATTCCAATGGAGCATAGGGGGATTCTCATCTCCTCTCATAGTACCTTTTTGAGCGAAAGCTCCGATCTGACACAGAGGTGACTGCATCGAGTTGATCATCTAAGCTGTGATAATTATTATATCCCCAGTTGAAACCGCTCCCTCATTTATTTTAAATGAAAGGGGTTTAAAACATACAACAGAGACATTCGTAATTTTTTCTCTCCCTTTGCGGGAATCGAATCTTTGACTCTGCTTGGATAACTTCTCGGATATACAGTTTTTTTTTTGATAAAATTATTAAATTATGTTTGAATGTATCAGCACAATAAGTACAGAATGAGTCTTGTTCATGAAACTGATTGAGTGCATGAACTATATCAGTATATAAGATACCAAAATTGAGTGTCATTTGGGCTATATCAAATCATCTATTATCATCTAAATTTTGGTTATAATTAAAAAATCATTCAGGCATCATTGGGTTGAAACAGTCCGCAATATGTCGTTTTTAATACAGAATTTGGAATATGCTATTCAAGCGTAGAGACATATTTTAAGAAAGATATTTAAGTTTTAGAGCTGATAAAAGGATAGAAACTAGATTGGTGCAAGCAGTAAGGCCTAAATTATGAGGAAAGTTTAGCAAAGTTCAATAAGACATCAGTAGAAAAAAGGATTGTGAGAGGTGAGCTAATTTTACAGTTTAATGACCAAAAGCAGTTACAGTACTAACATAAATGTATTCAAAAAAAAGTATTAAAGTGGTAAAGAAATTGCAACAAAATATTCATCAACAATGTAATAGGCTCGTGGAATAGTTAAGGTTTTTGCTCTAAACCGTCAGAAATTGATAACTCTAAAACTGAAAATAAGTTTAAAAAGAAGAATGACCAGGAATCGCTAAAAACTGATAGCTTCATGCGATAGATTAATGAAAAATGAGCCTGGTCTAAAGAAATGCTTCTCATAGATGCTAAGACTTATACTACTTTTTTTTTTATTTATTTTTTTGAAATCAAGTCTTTAAAATAACTTTTACATTGACACAAAAATTTGAAATCTGGTCAAATAAATTTTTTTAACCAGTAACGAAAATAAAAAAATCATAAAAAATTTTTTATTGCTTTAATTTTGTCACATATAAGGTGACAAGTGAATAGGTAATCAGCCAAAAAAAAATATCTTGTCACAAAGTCTTTTAAAAAATTTTCAAATGGAAAAAAACAATTATAGATTTTTTTTTAATTTCAAACTTGGATATTAATTCAAAATAAATAAATTTTATTAATTCAGCTACTTAAAACTGAAGATTTTGTTTGTAATATCTGGAAAAATTGATTAATTTATTACTCAATTTAAAATTTTTTTAAGTAATCAACTAGGCTTTCTAGAGCTAAATAAATCCAGTAAGTTTAAATTAAAATGTTATGTTTTTTGTTTCTATATTTTTACAATAAAAGCTTTGAATAATTTTAAGAATGAGAAACCTTAAATTATATTTCAATTACTTTTCAAGCAATTGAAGTAATTTTTTTAAATCTTGCTTAAACAAGAATATACAAGAAAATTTCATTTAAAAAATTGTTTTCATATGACGAATACTTGCAATTTAAAAATAAATAGTAAGAACCATTACTAATAATAATTATGAATTTCAATCTTTTGCTTTAAACATTTTGTCACAATTTTTGGCAATTTTTCTCTTGACAATGTTTAACGAAAACAGGCTTAAACTTTTTGATCTTTAATAAAACTGACCCGTATAGCTTTTAGTTTAGCCAGATAACATTCATTTTCTCCCTGACAAATTTTGACCAAGCTTGTTATTTTTGATAAAAAAGTCTGCATTTACCGATTTTTTATCAATTGATATCATAAATTTCAAAATAATGCTCGCTTTAAAATAATTCCTAATCTTAAAGCGAGCATATGCTCCATAATCTTTTTTAAAGCTAGCCTTTCTTAACGGATGCCAGTCGAAGAACCTGCACATATATACGCATTATATAAATCCAAATTATGTGAAAGTAACAAAACAAGCAGACCAAGCGCCAAATACATTGAACAAATCATCATCAAAAATTCCTCATCAATCGGATAGCTAATGTATGGAACGAACTGCCAGACGACATAGTCGCAACTGAGACCGTGGACTCCTTTAAAATCAAATACGACCATTATCAATTAAGACGACCGCTTTGAGGGGCATCCCTGCGAGTTATCTCGCCACGCGGTCTTACTACTACTACTACTACTACTAAATATCAGAGTATCTCACAAGAGACAAGAAAATCAAATGAACAGCATTAGAAATAACAAAATATGTCAATGACAAGAAGAGTTGGAACAAAATGATTGCTGAGCCTAAAAAGTTCACCCGATGATTATTATGATGATAAGATAAATATTAAAATGAGATTTCAATCGACAGGAATGACTTTCAGATGTGTAAAAATCTTTTTATACGTTGTATTAGTTGTGTTCTTTTGAGTTTTTAATTTTAGATAATTAACTTTTCTTGCTCAATATAATTAAGCTTACTATTGAAAAGCTTAAAGAGAAAAAGCTTTACCAATAATATGTTTGCCCGAAAATAGTTCAAGATTTTCCGCTTTATGAAGTTATACTAGTGCAAAATAAATTATTTTACAGATTCAATGATAAGCCTCAGGCTTTATTTAGTTTGTTTGTTTATCTAATTTTCCATGTCAATTATTTTATTAGTATTAATCATATCTGGATTCAGCATATTTTAAATAGCTCAAGCAATCAGATAATCAATTAGATTTTTATTTTATTAAAAGATTCGATTGATTTTAATCAAAGGATAAATAAAATTTTTAAAAATATTTTAAAATTGTTTTTACTTGTTTGGAGGGGACAGTTTTTAGTTAATTTTTTTAAAATTTTTCCAAAAATTTTAAAATAAAGACAAAACTATTAATTAATTAAAAATTAATTTATTTAATATAAAATTTAATATAAAACTAAACAATTTAATGTCAATATTTACATTTATAACTACAAAAATTAAAAATTAATATATAAAAAAAAAAAAAAAAAAACATTCTAAAAAAGGATAATATTTAATTTAATATGGAAAAAAAAAGAAGGAAAATATTTATATGAAAAATTTAGTATTACAAAATCATACTCATTCATACACTCAATCACGCCAACACTTTATAATATTATTATAAGTATATATAATTTAAAGCTAAATTTTTTTACACAATGCCACATATTAGCCCTTTTTTGAAAAAAAAAAAGACCTAAACATGAATAAAACATGAATAAATTAAACACATTATTTATACTTGAGCCATGGACACACATACACACACGTAAAAAAAAACACTATTGTTTTTAATTAAACTAATATAGAATAGAAAAATAAATTGAGTTGAGTTGAGTGTTAGGAGCTAGTAACAAGAAGGCCAATGATTTTATCATTTTTTTTTGTTTGTTCATCGGTGGAATTTTTTTTCTCATTCGATGTTAAAATGGCCAGTTGAGTAGACTGCATTTGATTTTGATTAAGACACAGGGCATTCAATTGCTTTAGGTCTATGTAGCACATAGAGGTAGACTGAGCCTGATCGGGATCCTCGCTGGTGTATTTTCTTTTCTTGGGCGGTTTGTTTACGTCCGATTGCTCAATGCTTTTGCCTTCGACATGCTTGATCGCTTCAAAAATGGTGTTCAAATTGAGGTTTTTCTTGGGCGTTTCGGAGCTAGACGGCTGAGCAGAGCTAGCCGGCGACTGTGGCGACGTTGAGGTAACAGCGGCAGCCGCAATCAGCTGATCAATTGAGCTCGAGCGCGTCTTTATTTTCTCGGCTTCGTCCTGCTCGCTCGTCTTGACACTCGGCCGATTGGTCGAGTCAGTCAGCTGTCTGGACTCGTCCGAGCGCAAAATGCTCGATATAGAACTAAGCGATTTTCGTTTGGAGCATATCTTTTGACAATCGATTTTAACAGGACTTATCTGATACGGATTTGGCTCGTCTAGCCCGATGTGCTTGTGCAGCTCGTTTAAAAGGCCGTGTGTTTCGATTAGCTTAATAGCAATTTGCAGTCGATAGTTTAGCTTCTCCTTTTCTTTGCCCAAAAACTGCATGTAATCGGCCGAACGCTGCAGAATGCAGGCCTTGCTCAGCTTTTCGCCGTTCGAATGAGGTATCAGATTTTTGAGGGTCTGAAAGCCGGCGTTTATGCTCTGCATGCGACGCCGCTCGTTGCTGTTGGCGATGGCGCGCCTCTTGCGCTTGTCGTCCTCGTTCAGGCCCGTTGCGCTCTTGTTACTTGAGTCTTTTGACTTTGAGTTCTCCAGATCGTTGGCGTCGTCGTTCAAGTCATCAAAGTCGTCAGTCGAATCCATAACTAAATCGTCATTCATATTACCAGTTAACATTTTGCTTTTTTTTCTACGTAGTTTTAATTCATTGTTCGAGTTATCTAATACAGTAAAACATATGAGTTTCTTGAATGAAAGTGTGCAAATTGAGGGAGAATGAGAGAAAGAGAAAAACAAAGAGAACAGAACCGAGTGCCTACTTCATTTAATTGTGTATATATATATATATATTTTATATATTTTATATTACTAATAGAGAAAGAAAAAATTTTTTTCTTTTTTATCTTGGATCCGATCCAAATTAATAACAAAATTCTATAATTTAAGTTTTACGAGAACATCATTTGATTAAGCCTTAAAAAAATGCATAGTAGTTATGGTATTTTGAAATATCATAACATCAAATAAAACATATAAAGGTAAAATTAGCATAATTTATTTTTTTTGGCATTGATTCAACTTTTTTTTTTTTTTTTTTTTGAGCTAAAAATCGAAAATTCATTCATAGGTTTTAGAACGCGCCTATAAAATTTTTCTAGCCTACTCGTTTCCTCAAGCCTATAGCTCATCATAAATAAATAATTTATCTATTATTTTTTTGAGTGCCTATCGATTTAAATGTAATCTATTAAATTACTCAGAATGGCAATTTTTTCATTGTGCCTAGTACAACATCGTCCTTTGTTGTATCATATTTAGGCAAACAATCAACAAAAATATAAGCAAAATTATTTCTTTTTTATTTAAAAAAAAATTGCAACAAAAAAAAATTTTATTTGTTTTTTTTATTTATTTGTCCCCTTAAATAAATTAAACAAAAAATTAATTTACAAATTTAAAAATAAAAATTCTATTTGATATTCTATTTGCTTTGATTTACAGAAAGACCAGATTAGTGATCTTGATTCAAAAATAAACTACAGTCTCGAAATTATACATGCCTCTCTCAGACAATCTTATCAAATATTAAATATGAACTAAATGAGAAAAAAATTTTATCCTTATTTCTAATATTGAATAATTTTTTGAAAGTCTCGTGATCAAGTTCAATCAAGTTTTAGAAGATTGGGAGCATTTGAATATTGCTCATGAAACATGAAATATACTTCAAGAAACCAAGAACTATATATTTTTTTATTTATATAAAATATTTTCTGAATTTAAGTGCAAAGTTTCTATTTAAATTCAATCTCATAGCTTGTATTTAAGCAAATTTTTTGTTGGTTCATTCGGTGTATGCTTTTAATTTTTGAAAATTAGCATCGCCTTCAAGGCGTAATTTGAAATGAATAAGAATTAATAAAATAAAAAATTTGATCGATTCTTAATCTTGCTTAAAAGTTTGAATTTTACATAAAAAAAAAAACTAAGGCCTCGTTACTCGCATATAAAGCTTTGCTTTTAGTATTTTAAAAAAAAAAATTTTTAAATCTATTTATGTCGGAGTTTAAGAAGAGCAAATGATCAGAAACTAGAAAGAGTTACTGGTTTTTTATTAACAGGGTTGTAGAATCATAGAATAAATTGAACAAGGAAACTATTTCAGCCAAAATAATCAACAGCTTCAAAGCTAGAACTGATCATGGGATAACAAAACTAAAATAAATTGCTAATCGCTTTGATTTTTTTTTTTTTTTGATGATTGTACATAATTTTTATATCGCAGTAAACTACTACTACTTCTACAAATTCTACTACTACCTCCACTACTACTTCTAATACTTTAAAATTATTCTAGTGTTTAGAACCGTATTGAACCTATCGAAAAGAATATTTTTGTGATTTATTGTAGTCTTTATTGTAAATTTATTTGATATAAATAATCTTTTACTCTTTTAATTGAATTTTAAAAAGTTATCCTTAAATTTAATAGTTTAGTAGTTTGAATAGAAACCTAATTGTATTAAAAATATTTTTTTATTTTAATTTTCAAAAAAGATAAATAACAAAAATGTTTTATCACGCTCAAAGTCTCCAAAATATGATTTTATTAAGTGCTATTTAAAATTTGATATCTAGAGATTAAGTAATTTTTACTATCAAGTCTATTATAAAAACGTTTATGAGATCATAGGAAAAATTTTGAGTAATTTTTCTTGTTTTTCAATTATGCCCAATAACGCTTCTTGGGTTTGAAAAAATCGTATATTTTAGACTTTATTTAATCTCTATATAACTTTTATGATTTCGGATTTTTCGATCCAGAAGATATGAATATTTTTTGTTTTTACCTTACCAAATTAATAAAAAAAAAACAACTATTTTCTGTATTACTTTGCACGAGGCTTGGATTTTCATAACTTTATAAACATAGTATATTCTAAAAAACTGAAATAGTATAACTTAAGATTTAATTAAGCGTGACCATTGAAAATAAAAGAAAAAATATTGAAAATTTAATATATTTCAAACAATTATTTAATTTAAAACAAAGTAGTTAACTTATAAGTTTTGAAAAAAGCATCTTAAAGCATTCAAAATTTCAGATAAACTAGAAACAAAAAAACTTTTTTAAACTTTAAATTATCCGTTTTTTGTCATCTTTATAAGAAAAAAAATCCGATTTAGCAAATAAGCTCCATATGTTAACTTTTTTTTTATGTAATTTTGTCTATTTGCTTTGATGGTGATTAAAACTATTAATTTTATTAGACGCTAAGATCAATATTTTTTGAAACAAGTTTGTTTAAATATATACTAGTAGTAAATTACAGATAAAAACAAAATAAGTTTTTTTTTTAATTATTCTAGTGATATGTTTTAAAACAATTAATTACAAGTGAGTATTTGAATTTAACACATTTTAAACAAGAACCTAAACTTTTTTTATGTAGACAGTCATAATTTATTTAGAAATCAAGGAAGTCAAATTCTAAAAAAAAAATAAAATAAGAGTTATGCTACGATTAAGATAATTTGAAAGAAAAAAAAAAATTTTAATCAAATATAATCTTTAAAAATGCCAATAATAAAAAATAAGAGGGTATTTTTAAATTTATTTAAATTTACTTATTTACACCTAATTTAATTTCTTCCATTTAATACTAAAATTTGAAATCAATGAGTCGAAAAAAACTTGATATATATTCATTCAAAATTTCTAATTTATCTTTACTGATTATGAATTTTGTGTAGTTAAAATAACAAATTAATATTTTTCTATCCAGAATTCTAAAGATTAGAATTGAGTTTTTTTTTAAATTTATCAAGCCTACACAATTTTCTATTTATAGTGAAATTAAAAAAAAATTATCTAAGAATCTTTGAATTTGGATTAAAATTCATTTTTAAAGTATCATAATTTGAAATTTGTCAATTTATGAACCAAATGTAAGAGCGAATGTCTCACTTATCCAAAACTACTTATAAAAAAATTAAATTAAAATAAAAATCAAAAATACTGTTTCGTTGCATAATTGACAAAATGAACTAGGATTGGCTCATGTAAATCATAACTTAAAATTGGCGTATTTAATTAAGCAGCTGACTTAGCGAGTTTATTTTTTATAGTTATTGAGTAATAACTAAATAATTAAATATGTAATTTATACTAATGCGTAGTTTTAAATTATCTAAACTGTTTTCAACAAATAGCTGAATAATAAATTTAAGCATTAAAATAAAATATCTTTAACATTTGTTATTAATTAATTTTTTTTAGCTAATTCAAAATACGAAGTTTTTAAGCGTTAAGTTAAAAAAGACGCGATTAGAGTAGGCAATTGAGTGCTAACTGATTAAAAATTCATTTTCGACATGGTCAAATCGCTTCATGTTTGTTTCTGGACACTTAACGCACTATTTAATGATCATTTAGCTTAAGTGCAATAAAAAGAAAAGACTATCCTGAATCAAGAATTTCAGCTGTCAAACTTTATTCGATTATTGACTGAGATTCTAATTTAAAATCTAAATCTGTCCTAGTCTCATTCAAATTGCAATTATAACCCTCAATCCAGAAAGTAAAACAAGCTATTATGTTTATTCATTTTATTTGAAAGACAGGATCAATTTTTTAATATCTATTAAAATTAGTTTACTTAAAATTTGATGTAGATAATTAAGTAGTCCCTTAACCGGTTTAAAGTATTTCAGTCCGATTTCCATCTAAATGGCTGGCTTAATTTGGGGTATGAGCATTGTCTAGTTGAATGAATAGTTATCAGAATGTCCAATTAATTAAGTTTACTATTAGTCTGAATTTTAATGACAAATATAAAACAATTTCTTTTTTTTTATTTTCTAAAGTCTATTTGAAATTTTTTTTCGATTAACTGACCTCTTTAGATTAAAAAAATAATAATTTTCTCTTTAAATACAAAAATAATAATTTTTACAATTAACCAATTAATTAATATAAATCAGTAAATAATTCTAGTTTAGGTTTAAAAAAATACAAAATTTTTCATTAAAATAAATATTTTTAAGTTATTTTAGAATTTAAATTTTTTTGCAGAAAAACATTTTTAAAGTTAACATTCAATGTTAAATTTAGTATTTTATAACTGCACATTTCTGCAAAAAAATTTTTGGATGCAGAATTATGCACAAAACATAGATTTGGTTTAACATAGTTTGCTAAACATGATAATATGTTTCTGCATTAAATTTTATAATTTCAAACATTCTTAAAAAAAATTTTAAAAGATAAATTTTGATCATGAGCATAAAAATTTTGATCAAAAACTTAAATTTGCCTAAATTCTCAGTGTTTTATTAATTGTTTTTATTCTATAAGATATAATATTTTGATACTTAAAAAAATTATTTTTGATAACTTAAATGTAAAAAAAATTAAGTATTTATGCAAAATATCTCATTAAAAGAGAATTATTTAATTAAAAGTTGGGAATGAGACACAAGTTTTCTATATTTTCATTTAAACAAACAAAAATAACATAAGGACGAAAGTAACAGCCTTTAGTTTGTTGTTTGCTCTCAAAAATTTGTTCAGATTTTCAATTTCTATCACTCCATTGACTTGTTGATTGTAATGTAGGCTTGAAACCAACTTTTGCTTGATAAATAATCTTGAATTAAAAATAGATTTTTTTTAAAAGTTTTATTTTTAATTCTGCTATTCTATAATAAATAAACTGATATTATAAAATAAATTCATTATTTTACTACTAAACTTTTTATAAATTTTAAATTAATTACTGAAGATAAAAACAAAAAACTGATAAAAAATATAATTTTAAAAAAATTCAAAATATTTAGAGGATAAAAAAATTAAACTGATAAATAAATCACACTTGTGATTCTGAAGTATTTATCTAATTAAATAATAAAAAATAGATTTTAGTTTTAAAAAAAATACATTTAAAAAGTTTCGCATAAAATTTGTTCAAAATAAAGAAAATTATGATATTAATATAAAAATGTGGTATTTCTATAAAATTTATGGTAAAATAATATTATGGATCAATTAGAAACAATTAAAGAAATATTAATATTACAAATAGATGTTTGTATTTTTATAATTTTTAAAGTATCCAAATACATATACATTATTGACTTATATTGGTTTTTTTAAATTTTCTTTATTAAAACTTTTTGTTTGATTAAAAAAATTACTTTGTACTCTCGCTAAATCCTTGTTACATCTTTATCATCTAAAAAAAATTTTTATTTTATTCATTTCTAGTTAATCAGAAAATATTATTATTATTATTATTATGTTCTTAGGCCGAGGCCGTCATTCGACCACTTGCTCAGTACACCATGTTTAATTTATCCTATTGTATCTTAAAAGACCATAAATGCTCTCTGTTTGGCTTTCCAGCTTATTAAACACTTTTTTTAATTCTTCGAAAACTGTGTTATTTTTCTTGGACGTCTCAAACTCCAACTCTGTAATATACCCATAGTATTTGCATTTATTTATTAGATCCATGTTGCTCTCATACTCTATTTCATTCAATAAATCGAGAGTATCCGCTAATATAATCCCTGTAATTCTCATCGTTTAATAACTCTTTTATGATTGATTGATTAATAAATTCATTTTCCAAAAGCCTTTCAAAAAATTCTATATACATTTGTTTGAGCCTAACGTGTGTCTTCTTAACGTTGTTTATTAGCCTAAGATTAGTTGTTCTGCATCGTTTGGGTATATAGTACACATTTCTTAATAAGTTGTTATCAAGCCTCGTGACTGCGTTCATATTTGTTTTTGTGAGGCAGATTGTTTCCATTACATTTATTAGGACTGGCAGGATATATGTCTTGTACAAATGTCCATTTAGAAATGGCCAAGTGTTTTCTGAAAGGATTTCTAAGTTCTTAAGTCGGGCCAATGTACCAAGAGCAGCCCTTTTTCTTGTTTCTAAGTGATTTTGATCGCTATTTTGATCATTTAAGTCAACTCTTAGATACTCCATTCTTGTCACTCTGCGTATTTTTTCTCATTCAAGTGTTAGCTCGTCTTGGCATCAATCATCCATTTGATCCGCAGCATTTCTTGCCTTTTTACAGCTAAAAATGATGTATACCGTTTTGCTCGGATTAAATTTTATTTCGAGTTTATTACCATGATAAGTTACTATTTCTTACAACGACTGTAGGCCTTTTTTTGTCTGACAAATAAGCAAAAGGTCGTCTAATCGGCGTACGCGATAACATCAATCTTAACTGTGCTCAATTTTAATCAAATAAATATTCAATAAAAATAATTCAACACATTTTTATCAATGACAAGATCTTTGATCAATCAGTTAAAATAATTCAATTTAAAAATAATAATAATGATAATAATTGCTACGTTTATGCGTGAAGTCTGGATTAACCCGACTGTAAACAATATTTTAGTCTCTCAAAATGTTATCTAGTTTGTTTTTAAATAAGTCATTTGTTTTCGTTTCTATTACTTCATTTGTCAATTTGTAGCAATCACTAACAACTCTGTTAATAAAAAAATTATACCTCGATTAACAATTTTTTGTAAATTCTCTTCTTAATCTGTATCGATTACCTCTTGTATTATATGAATTTATACCTTCCAATTGTTCGCTATACCAAATTATCTCATCAAGCTCATTCATGTACATGGACATTTTATTGTACATGTATTTCATTGTATTAGATCACCGCGTCTCCTTCTTGTACTTGCATCATTCTGTTTGCTCTTGCCGATGACGCACTTATTTGCTTACACTATTTCATATCGGTATTTAATATAACTCCCAGATTTTTCTGTTCAAAAGTCTCCGTCAACTCGTGGACTTAATTTAAATAAATAAAAAGAGAAGTGGACCAAATACAGAACCTTGAGGAAGTCCAGTTGTTACATCTAGCCAATCCGATTTTGCACGGATAAGCACCACTCGTTGTTTTCAATGAAGCAAAAAAGATTTGATCGAATTGAGTAATTTTCCTTTAATCCCATAGTTCTTCAACTTTATGATTAACTTATTGTGACTTACCTGAACAAACGCTTTTGCGAAATCAGTAAAGACAATGTCAATTTTGTTTCCATGGGCGAGCTCAGATGTTATCAGGTCAATACTCTTCAGAAGGTTTGTAGTGCGAGATTTCTTTTGAATAAATCCATTCTGGCTTAAGTGTCCAATTATAACTTATTGTATGATTTTCTCAGTGATGCGGCAAACAATTGATGTTAGTTTACATCATGCAAAAGGGTGCATCTATCAACCTTTTTAAAAATCGGAGTAATGTTTGCTTTCTTCCATACCTCCGGTACTGAACTTCTCTCTAGTGATTCTTTTTATCAAGAATAACAGCAAAGAAACAGCTTCTGCTGTTTTCTTTAGAAATAATGGGCTAACTTATCCACTCCTGCACTTTTTGACTCGTTCAATCGACGTAGAGTTTCTAAAATGACCAGTTGCGTGATTTCCTCATTAATGTGTATATCGCAAGTGGCATTAGTTCATATCAAAAAATTTTACTTGCTGATCTCTTCATCTTTAGTGAAAACTGATTGAAAATTTTCATTCAAAATTTTTGCGATTTCATTTTGTTCAATTGTCAATGACAAGTCCTCTCTCTTTATTGAATGAATTGCTGGTTTAACTCTAAGTTTTTCATTTATATATTTAAAAACAAGTTTAGGATTATCTTTTGACTGTTTTGCTATTTTTGCCTCAAATGTTTTAACCGCTTCCTTGACTTTGCGTTTTACTTTATTTTTTATCATTTTAAATTTCTTTAAATAAAGTTGCCTATTTTGTCTACTTCCACACATTGCCTTACTTCAATTGTTTAAATGCACAATTTAAATTTTCACAGTGAGCAAAAAGAACAAATAAAAAATGATCAAACATCTTACTTTGCCAATTTTTTAAGAAAAATATATTTTATCAGCTTAAATTTAAATTGAATTCAAAATTCCTTTTTTACATAAAATTAATTGCTTTTCTGTTTAAAATATTTTGTGTAGTAGACTTTTAACTGTACAAATTACAAGCACAAATACTATTCACTCGTCAAGCGGAAAACAAGTCAAAAAAAGTTTTCCAATACATCAATAAAAAAGTTAAATTTAAAGATGGTATTAGAGCTTTGAAAATTGGTAATGAATTTAAGGACTCCAAAAATGATGACCTAGAAGAAAACAATCGTAATGAAGCTCATAAAATAAATATTTTTCTCTTAAAAGCTGTGGCTGAGTAAGTTTGAATTAATGAAAAATAAAAATTTTTAAAAATTTTTTATTGGCAAAATAAAATTTTAAACAATTCTATTCTATAAAAATTGATAAAAATATAAATATAAAAAAAAAAATTATGCTAGCTCTGGAATGCAGCCCTTTGCATGAATCAGCCATGTCAAGCTATTTTGAAATTCACTTGACTCAATTGATACTTTTGTTTTTCTTTTTTCCTTTTGTTTAAACAACTACTTTTTACACACTTTTTTGTCTGACAGGATGGCAAATAAGTAAATTTAGAAGAAAAAATTTACAAAAAAAAAAACCTATGCTTAAATAAATTTTTTATTTTCTCAGCGAGAATAGGAAAAAGAAGACAAAAAAAAAAAAGAAAATAAAGAAAATTTTTTTGCTTAATTAAAACCTATTTTAGAAAGCGTTATTTATGTGGGTGTATTTATGCAAAAATTTAATTAGAGAAATGAAATTAGCCCTAAAATTGGCGAGTCACATGTACAATGGGCGGCTTGGCAGTCACTAACAATTGATCGGGACAGCAGTTGTTCTTGGTGGTAGTGGTGGTCGTTTGTTGAGTGGTGGATGTGGTCGTAGTCTTGGTAGTAGTGGTGGTTGTGGTCTCTGGACAGCACGGCTTGGAAACCGACCGTGCCCTTAGCATCTGATTGCCGCCGGTCAGCTCATTCAAATTGGTCGTGCTCTTCGAGCTAGCTCGAATATTCCTTTTCAACTCGCTACCGTCTGGCAACGGAATCTCATCCATCTGACTGAGATTGTTGGCAGAAGGCAATTTAAGCAACGATTGTGTCAACACAGCTTTGTCTACTCCCTCCTGATTGATCAATTTAGTAACACTAAATTTACTATATGTGCCCCAATTGTCAATATTATACGCAGTTAGTATTTTTTCAATAGACTTGACCGTCGGTCTTGGCGGTCTATTGAGACCTTCGTGTAGGCTAGAGCTTCTCTGGCGATTCGACAGCACCTTTAACTTCTCGCCAGCGTTAAGCACCGTATCGCTAACAAATTTAAAAGTCACATTTATATTTTGATCGGGCACAAATCTGTGTATATACCAGCCTTTTAAATTTACCGATTTGTTCGAGCTCAAGTTTTCCAAAATAATGTACTCGCCATTTAGGGCTGTTTCCAATATGCCAATTGCGCCTGACACATATCGATTGGCTTTGTGCTTAATGGCGTATTTGTTGCTCGATTCGCTCTTGGTCAAATCGTTTATGGAGCCGTTTATTGCTAGACGATTTCTGGGTGGCGACTGAGACCTATTCACATTTGTTATAACAATATTTTTGTGTAAAGTATTATTGTTGTTCAAGTTTGTGTGCGATTGTGATCTTGTTTGACTAGGCGTTGGATTTAATTGAATGTTTATTTGTTTTTCATAATTGCCATTGCAGTCAGTTTTGTATCTATGCTCTTCGAATATTTCGCGTGAATGATGGTTTTGTTCGATTATATGCTTGGTATACGTTGACACATTGTCCACACAATTGACAGGCTGTGGCGAGCATATGACACGTTGCTGTTCACTCAGGTATTTTTGTCTCTTCTGTGTCTCGATAAGCTCTTGTTCTTGTCTCAACTTTTCCAATATGTACTTTTCGTGCTCTTCTCTTTCTTTTTTAAGCCTTAGCTCACGGTCCAAACGCTGCTTTTGCTGTTGATCAAACTCAGTGTTAATTACCACATAATTTTGAAATTTTTGCTCGTTTATTTGACGTCTTAGTTTGTCGTCTATTTCTTTTTCTCGTTGACGACGCGTCTCTATTTCGCGTTGTCTTCGTCTTTCCTCTTCAATTTCGCGTTGCATTTTCTCATCAGCTTCACGTTGTCGCCTTATTTTCTCCTCATACTCAATTTGAACTCTAAGCTGTTCTTCGCGCTGTATTCTCAAACGTTCTTCTTCTTGTTTGCGACGCTCTTCGAGCTCGCGTTGCTTGCGCAATTGTTCATCGTATTCTCGTTGTATTCTTATTTGTTCCTCACGCTGTTTTCTCAATCTTTCCTCTTCGTCTTTTTTCTGTCGCCTTAGCTCGTCGTCTTCGCGTTGTTTGCGCATTTGTTCCTCGTATTCACGATGAATGCGAATTTGTTCTTCGTACTCGCGTCTTCTCTTCTCCTCTTCTTGAATTCGCTGCAAACGAAGCTTCTCTTCGTACTCTCTCTGTAGTCTTAGTTGCTCTTCGTATTCGCGTCGTCGTTTCTCTTCTTCTAAGCGACGAAGTCTTTCTTGTTCTAGCTCTAGTTCTCTAAGGCGCTTTTCTTCTTCCTCCTCTTGCAGGCGTCTCAAGCGCTCTTGTTCTTCTGCCAGGCGACGCAGTCTCTCCTCTTCTTCGCGCTGACGTCTCAAACGCTCTTGCTCTTCTTCACGCTTGCGCCTTTCCTCAGCCTCTCGTCGTACTCGTTCTTCTTCTTCGCGCTGTCTGCGCAGTCTCTCTTCTTCATCATTCCTGCGTAATTGCTCTTCATGTTCTTTGCGGCGTTTTTCTTCTTCCTCGCGCTGTTTCTTCAGCAATTCTTCATACTCTCGCTTTCGACGTTCTTCCTCTTCTTTTTCCCGTTGTCTTCTTCGTCTTTCTTCTTCTTCTCGCTCCCGTTTAATTCTAAATAAAAAAATTTTCAAACATTTATTTTTATTTTTTTTTTTTTTTTAATTTTTATTATTAATCTGAAATAAATTTAATTTAATTAAATTATACAAAAATTTAAAAATTAAATTAATTGGAACAAGTTGAAATTATCTCAGAAATGTTATAAAGTGTCTTTATTTCTAAGAATCAGAGCTTTTAAAAAAAAAAAAAGTTCGGACTTGTGACTTTTTAACAACTCTGTTAATAGAATTTTTTTTTTATTTACTTCAATTAGTGGTAATATACTTTTTATTAAACTAAATAATAAAGTATTATTTTTTGGATAAGACTTTTTTTAAAACTAATTGATTAGCTAGTGACACTTTTAGTTTGGCCCCAACTTATAATGAGAAAGTTTATACGATTCATGGTTTAATTAATGGAAATGTGTCTTATTCCAACATCGAAAAGCTTTAAAACTGACCCAAGATTTAGCTTTTGTCCCCCCAGTAAATGTTAAAAACTGGCTTTGTGAATTTTGGAACAAAAAAACAAGAACAAAAATTTTAAATTGTAATAACTTTTTTTCTTTTGGTCTAAAACTGGTTCTGTAAAATGTATCATGTGATACATAGCATGTATCACCGATATTTGATCTCTGCAAAAA
>VANL01001173.1:0-16574 GCA_006352455.1 Brachionus sp. 'Tiscar' | reverse complement strand
GCCCGATCACCATCGATGGTACACAAATCGAGTGTGTAAATGAATTCACATACCTAGGTAGCACTATCAGTACAACGTTGGTAACACACAGAGACATTAAGAACAGACTTTCTAAAGCAAAGAGTGGCTTTGCAAGATTCCGACCAACATGAAAATCAAACAGCTACGGCAAAGAAACAAAACTTAAACTATACAACAGTGAAGAAGAAGCAAAATTGATGTACGGAAGTGAATTTTGGAGGATGTGTGAATCTGGCAGGAAAAGCCTTTACACCTTCTTCACTGAAAGCCTGCGGAAGATTCTCGGGATACACTGGCCTGAGACATTGTCGAATGCTTACCTATACAGAATGACAAATTCAGAGCTATTTAGTCAATGCATTAAGAACAAAAGACTGCAATGGCTCGGGCATGTACTTAGAATGAAAGAAACACGGATACCAAAAAAGGCCCTTCAATGGACACCACAAGGGCGACGTAAGGTAGGACGACCAGCAGTAACATGGAGGTCAACAATCAATAAAGAGATCATCGAAATGGGAATGACATGGTCACAAGCAAGGGTAAAGGCAAAAGATCGACTTGAGTGGAAATCAAAAATAATGACCCTATGCTCCACAAGGAGTGAATAAAGAAAAAAAAAAAAGAGTCTAAATATTGATATTATCAGAAAATTCTGTAAAATATAAAATGATGAAAGGGTAAGTAATTAAAATCATTTATTTTTAATATTAAGAAACTTAACCTAATGATTTTTTAAAAATATCACATAATATAAGTAAATCTAGAAGTTTAAAAATCTATCGAGGTAAAAAACCAAAGATAATTTTTGCTTTAAAATAAGCTATTTAACTTAAGTATGTTTATCAGTTAATTTTTCTTAATTTAATTTAAGATTTTAAAATATAAGCTTTCTAATACATTTTCTGAGCTATTTATCAGCATTGATTCAAATAGCTTTTTTGCTTTTTTGATAAAAGTTATAAATTATCCAACTATTGTCAATGACGTCTTAAAAACTTTGTTTGCTTAAAAACCTGTAATTTATTTCATCTATTATTTATCTTTTATGTACTTTTATGTTCATTTAATCAATTCAAAGAATAATTTCTAAAAGAAAGCAGACCAAGACTTGTATGTACTTTATCTATTTGATTAAGCAATAAATAGTTAAAGCAAGATCCTTTTAACATTAGAAAGCTCGAGGGGTTTTTTAAACCCTTTTTTTTTAAATTTAAACTTAAATACTATCTCACAGAAATAAAGCTTTAAAAAATTATTCAAAAAAATTGAAAATAATTTAAATTATTTTTTATCTTTTAAAAAAATTTTATTTATTTCTCTTTAAATTTTAATCTGAAAATTTTGTAATTAATCAGCCGGCTTTCTAGTGTTAAGAATATTTAAAGGACTTTTATTGTAAAAATTTATATCTGGTTTTTATATAATCTATGTTCTCTATGAACATTTTTTACGATTAAAGAGACCTTAAGGATATGGTTTGGTAAAGTTATGTATACTTAACTTTATGTGATCGCGTGTATAACCGATGACTAGTCATCGGATGAACACCCGAATGATAATGATGATGATGGACCCTAAGTAACAATTATGATAAAGTTTTCTTATTATTGTAGCCTCTAATAATTTTTTATTATTTTTTAAAAAGATTACTATTTGATAAAAATATTTTGATATTTTAATGAAAAATAAATTTAAATACATTGGTTTTAATGGCATAAAGTGCATAAAGTATATAAAAGTTGAGGGTTTCCAAAAAAGATGCCTCATGACAATACCTCAAATTATCAATATTTTTCATTGTTATTAAAACTAAGTTTTAAAAAAATTAATAAAATTTTTTATTATTACAAATTTTTAAATTAAACAAAATCTAGAAAAAAAAAACAAACAAACTATATTTATAACTCATCAAAATTAATTTCATCATCACAATGCCATAAATTTTCTTTATTATTTGACTCTGTTTGTTGTGTAGAAAATGATTGAACATCAAATTTTTTTTTCGATTCTAAATTTGGTTTTATTTCGTTCAAAAAACTATCGATTAAATCCTGGTCTGGATCTTTTTCCTTTTTTTTTTCAATTTTAATACTTTTAATGTCAAACTCTGCACCCATGTTATCATTTATTTTATTATAAACATTTTTTTGAAATTTTTGCCCATCATTTACTGAACTTGAAGTGTTTATAGAGCCCTGAAGAGAAAT
Source organism: Brachionus sp. 'Tiscar' (assembly GCA_006352455.1). Taxonomy (NCBI): domain Eukaryota; kingdom Metazoa; phylum Rotifera; class Eurotatoria; order Ploima; family Brachionidae; genus Brachionus; species Brachionus sp. 'Tiscar'. The sequence goes on along the minus strand of VANL01001173.1, from coordinate 14,343 downwards.
TAATGATGCCGAAGTAACTGCTTTTAAACTATCTGTGTTAAAACTCTTTTCATCGTGATCCCAATCGTTCAACCACTCGCTTGAACTCTCGTCTCCTTCATTTACTTCATTTTTGCAAATAAATGACTTGTCCGATTCTGTCTCATCATGCAAAGCAATCATTGAATCAGAAATAACTTTGTTCGTTTTAATAATTTCATTCATATCGTCAAGACTGTTCGAGTTGCTTTCCCGTGTTTGATATTGTTCAATAGTCTGTAAAAATTAAATTAATTTAGATTTGATAAATGTGAAATTTGAGCTTACTTTTGGAATATTTTCAGTAAAATAGCTTTTTTTGTCATTGGCCGCTTTGGATTTGCCAACGACAGTTTCGTGGCCTAAGAGTTTAACCATTATTGCCAAACAAGAGAAAGTCAGAGATACCAAATTATCATTTTTTTCTTTCAGACCAACAAGTAGCTCAGGCAAAATTTCATATTTCAGTGTTTCGGCATCGTTTATTAGATGAATATAAAATGGAAAACACTCAAGCAAAACTGTTCTAATTTGCATGGATCTCATTGTGAACAAACTCAAAATACGTGGTAGAACAAACGCCTTGTATTTGTCCAAATCAATCAATGGTTGAAGACATGTTTCTTCAATTTTTAACTCTTTATTTAAATTCCAATTTTTGTACAAATAAAAATTGTTAATAATTTTCTTTTCATTTAATTCAATTGGTATCAACACACTGGGTAAAATATTTTCTCTAACTCTCTGACTAAAAAACATAATTGGTGAGAGCAAAAAATCAATTAAGTTTTCATTTAGAACTTTTTTTCGAATTTTGTTCTCCATTTTGCAAATATCATTTAAATAATTAGTTAAATTTTCCACATTAGATTCTAAATCAGTCAAATTTTGAATATTTAAAGGATCAAATTTGTCCTTTGATGCACTAAAAGATAAATTTTTACATACATCAAAGCACTGTAGCTCAATGGCAGTTCTGATCTGGGGTCTTTTTCTCGGTTCATGGCTTAAGTAGTCTTCCAAAGAGCAGTCCTCATCATCATCATCAATTATATTAGTCTGAGATCCAGTTTTGTTATTTGTGTACAACAATTTGACAACAAGCATAGCCCATGCATAGGAATCCAAGCAATGTGGATGTTCTTTAAGAACAGAATCAAAATCTGATTTACCCATGCCTTTTGAAACCAGTTCTTCTTCAGGAGTGACACTATTTTTGTCTTTAAACTCGTAAATTAGACTGATAGTTTGGGAATTCAAATCAGAAAATGGCATTGAAAGTTCAAAGTTGTTCAATTTCCATGTTTGTTTAGGATTTAGATTTATGCTTGATGTACATATATTGTTGTGACTGATTTTGACTTTTTCGTGAAGAAAAAGAATTCCATTTGTAATGCCGTAAAGTCCTCTGACTATTTGTTCACGACTAAGATCATTCAGTAGACAAGTTAGAGGCCGCAATGGTTCAGTAATAAGAATGCATTTCGAATGCGGCGGCTCTTTTGAATAAAGATACTTCACTATGTTTGGATGTCGTATTGTTTTTAAGCATTTTATTTGATTTAGGGCTAGCTTTAAATGTTTCTGATAATTTACATGTTCTGGGTTCAGCTCAAATAGAAGAGAATTTTTGTTATCTGTGCTGAATTTGACCTTGCGTATTGTCCATAATGATGAGAATTGTCTCAAGTCGTTCAAAGATATGTCGCTGGTTTTGGACAAGGTTGGCGAACCGGATTTTTCCTCAATTATAGAATAATAAGGACTTAGTTTTGTGTCAATATTACCCATTATGAATAAGAAAAAATAGATTTTAAAATTATTTATTACATAAAAAAATGATAAGACTAAAGCATAGTCTTTTAATAATTAAAATAATAAAACTTTGTTTCAATATCTCACTTCATTCGACGGCTCTTTTATTCACTGTATAAATAAGTTAATCCAAGAATTTATTTTGGTTTTAAAATACCTGTGGCTGGTGGTGGTGGATTGGGAAATTTTGATCGAATGTAGCGGATAATTAATTGAACAAAATTTAAAATTGCTTCATAAATTCGATTCCAACTAGACATTTTTTTAGGTTATAAATTAAATTAAATTTTTAATATCCTTAAATAGACATTGTTTAATGCAGACTTTGTTTTTATTTTAAATTAATCAAAAGTGCAATGATTAAAATTTAAATTCAAAAATTAAAGAATAAAAATCATTTTATTTAACTAAAACACAAAAAACAAAACACAAATATCAACTAGAATAGATTAAATTATGGCCGATTTAAAATCTTCTTGAACCTTTGAAAATTATTGTTAAAAATAATTAAATAATTATTGTAAATTTATTACATTTTTTTTTTGCCTTGGCTTTCAAATAGACAGGAAAAGCTTGAAAAAAAAAATTGTATCAATATTTTTAGTCTAAATTTTAATTTACCATCATAGCCGTAGTCATTTATTTTATAGTTTCTTGGATAAGTTGATTTGAATTCTTTTGTAAGATCAGTTATTCCTGGAATGTAGGGAACTGGTGCAAGAGGCTTTGGATACGGGTCTGGATAATAAGTAACTGGTCGTGGCTGATGATAAGACTTATATTGATTGGAGTGATAGCCATATGAATCAGAGCTATACTGGTCATATGAGCCATGAGAATCATAAAGATTAGTTCCTTTAGGATAAGCATCATACTGATCAAATGTACCATAAGTCCTATACGAGGAATGAGGCCCATATGAATCTGCTCTATAATGATCGTAAGGTCCTACATGAGTGTCGTACATATTGGCTCCCATTGAAAAGTGTTCATATGGACCAGGCATGTGTGCGCCATACGAACTACTCGGATAATGTAAATCATTCGAATGATAAGAATGAGGTGAGTAAATATCATGAGAGTATAAATTTGAAGGGTATGGATCGAAAGAATGAGGAATATATGAGTATGGATCATACGATGGATGCCATATGAATTTTTCTTAAACATTTATTTAAAAAATTCTAATTTTTAAAATAATTATAATGAGCTTTATAATAATTTTTTTATTTAAATTTTTATTTTTTAAGCTTAAATATAGTTGTGAAAAAGAACAATTAATATTAAAATATGTCTTAATAAAAAAATTTTAATTTTTTTTATGATGTTAAGTTTTTTTTTTAATTTTCTTTGGCTAAAACTAAAAAAAATAAATATTCTTCTAAGAATATAGTAAAAGAAAGATTGAAAAAATCCGAAAAAAAAAGTTTAACTAATAGAAAGCAAACTATTGTTGTCATTTATTTCTTTCTTTCTTGAAAATTTAGATAATTACTATTTGAAATGACTTATTTCAATTTTCTTAAATAAATACTTTTAACTTTGACAAATATAACCCTTTGGCCGGAAATATTTGAAAAGATTTATCGTCAATGATACCGGAATTCTACTTAACATTTAATTTTTTTTTATAATTTAGATTGAATTTTGTGTTATTCACATTTTAGATTAGATACATTTTTAGAAAAAAATGTTGAAAATTTTTTTATTAATTTTAAATATTAATAATTAAAAAAAATTTTAGATTAAAATTAAAAATGTTTATGAATTTTTAAAATTTTTGAAAAGATTAATTACTTGTACCTAATCGCTAAATAAAAATTTTCATAAAAAACGGTCCATAATTTAAAATTTTTGAACTAATTACTGGCAATCATATTTAAAATTTTATTAATCAAAAATCAGGTGTTTTAGAGAAATAAATATTTATGAATGTAAAATTAAAATTTACTAATGAAATTTAATGTTTGTAAAAATTTAATAATTTTTAAGGACTGGTTATTATCATGTCTGACGGTAAAATTTTTTTTCTAATCAAATTAATAGCAAGTATATAAAGAGTTTCTTCATTTGATTGCTATCAAATCTTAAAATTATTGAGTAGACCCAAAAAATTGCTTAAAAATAATGAAAAAATTTTTTTGTAGAAATCAAAAATTAAAAAAAGAAAATTAATTTTAAAAAAATGAATAAATTAAAATAAATTTAAATTGAAAAACATATTCATTTAGTCTTTAATTAAACTTAATATGCTGTCCACTTGGATATGAAGTAGATGGATATGAATCATAAGGCTTATAAAAAGGAGATTTATCATACGAACTGTAAGGACTATAAGGCTCATATCGGGCAGAATATTGGTGGTCTTTTACATCATAAGCATTAGACTCATACTCACTTGATTCATATTTACCGAGACTTTTAGGCTGATATATTTTGTCAGCAAAATTTACTTTTGGAGGTTTTTGATCCAAATAAAAATCATCATCATAGCTCTTTTCCTTAGAATTCCACTTATACCCTTCTTTTCTATCATAATTATTATTGCTTTTCTCATACACTTTAGTTTCATATTTGGGCTTGTAGTCTCTTTCATATTTTCTCTCATATCTGCTCGTTTTATCATCCAAATATTCTCTTTGTTTTTTTTTGTATGGCTTCGAATCGTACTTGGAGCGTTTGTAGCTTTCATACGATTTTTTTTTCTCTCTTACTGATGGAGCATGATACTTTTTTGACTTGGCATAGTTGTCCTCGTTAAATTTTCCAAGAAAATTCAGAATGTTGTAATTGTCATTTTTTGACTTGTTATTCAATGAGCTTAATTGCTTAAAATTTTGGCCTTTCAACTTAAATTAATAAAAATAATTGCTAAATCTTTAATTAGACATACCAGTGTCTTTGGCGTCGGAGATGTACACAAATAAAACAAAGGCTAAAAAGAAAAAAAATTTTAACATGTTGTTTGAATGATTCGATGAGCTTTGGTTTTTGTTTTTATAGTCAAAAGTGTTTTAGAAGCTGGGCCAAAGACAGTGATAGAGCTAGAGAGCTAAATTGAAAAATTCTTGAAATTTTCAAGCGTATTTTTAGTCTTTTTTCTTTTGATACAGTGTTAAGAAAACTAGCTTCGAAAGATGTTCGATTGTTCTCGCAGTTGCCTGTCATTGATTCAAATTAAAAAATTTTCTTTTCTAAATTTAACTTTATAATTTTCAAAGCTTAAATTTCAGTTTAGCTAAGAGTTGTAATTTAATTGAAAATTATTATTTCTCAAAAAATGTGAAAATTTAGTTAAGACAGATTTTTTTAGGGTTGCTGATTTCAATGTAACTTAAAATTTTTTTATTAATTTATGAGAATTTTGATATTGAAAAATTTAAATTTATTACAAAATATTTTCTAAAATTAATCTAATTTGAACATACTCGGCTAAGCAGAATAAGACGAAAACAGCTTGATTAAGAACATTAAAAACTAATGACATTAGAAATATATTATGGATATTATTTTATAAGTAAAAGTCTGAAAAAAAAACTGTAATTTTTAAAAAATGAAAAGTTCTGATCAAATTGATTCTGAAAATTTTAAGCCATCGTTTGTTAACAATGAAAAATTTTTATATCCAGCATTACCCCAGTCTATGAATATAAGCACGTTTAGCTCCGCTAAAGTTAGTCCAGAAACAAAAAGCTCTTTTGCTTCAAAAAGCACTAAGAACAAAAAGTCAAAGATTATTTTCTTAATTTTTTTTATATTATTTATACTATCAGTTTTTTTAATAATTACTGCTGTCTTATTGACAAAATTTTTTCTACTCCAAAAAGAAGATAATGAATCAAATGAAAAAGATTGTCGATATGGTAAAATGGATGGTAAATGCATTGAATGCGGCAAAATTTTTTCTCCAAGTAAAATAATTGGTGGTCAAGATGCAAGGATAAACAGTTGGCCTTCAATCGCATATGTTTTATTTAAATATTATTTTATTCGAAATGGGCTAACATACAGTGCAATAATGACATGTGGTGGTACATTAGTTAATCAAGACACTGTAATAACTGCAGCACATTGTTACACAAAACATATTCAATTAAATGATGGATCAGTAATCTCAGTGGTTCCGAATTTTTTAAGTCCAACATACGAATCAATGTACACTGTTTATTTTGGTTTACACAACAAAATTAATATTTCAGACTCCCAGTCTAGGGCCATTAGATCTTTTACCATTCATCATTTGTATGATAAGGTTAATTTTCTTAATGACATAGCTATTATTAAGCTTATAAGAAAAGTAGATCTAAACGAAAAAGTTCAAATAGCATGTTTACCAAAAAATAGTGAAAGTTTTTATCCACAAATGCACAATATAAATGCTTACATAGCTGGATGGGGAATCAATTCAACAAAAAAATTTACTAGTGCTGATATTCTTCAAGAAGCAATGATAACAATTTATGATGAGGAAAAGTGTCGGTTTGTTTCTACTAATATTGAAAAGGATTGGCAAAGGCAAATTTGTGCTGGAGAGTATAAAGGTGGAGTGGATTCGTGTCAAGGAGATTCTGGAGGACCATTGTTTGTCAAAGATACTGTGGATAATGAGCAGAAATTTGTTCTTGCTGGAATTACTTCGTATGGGCAAGGATGTGCAGAAATAAAAAAACCTGGGTAATTTTTCAATAAAATAAAAAAAAAACAATATTTTTTTAAATTTGATTTTAAAAATTTAGAATTTACACACGAGTAAGTGCTTATTTAGATTGGATTAGCGAAAAAATGAATGATAAATAGCAACTTACTTTTATTTTATTGAAATTTAATTAATTTTCAATTAAATAAAAACTTAAAAAACATGTCTTTTATTTCAATATTAGTCAAAACGCCTTTGGTAAAATTAGATTTAATCTAAACTAAATTGATATTCGCATGAAATGCTAAATTTAAATATTTTTTTTTATTCATTAAGCTAAATAAATTTTTTAAATATGACCACTCTATGTTTGTATGTTGTTTGAATTAAATTTATCCTCTTTTTTATCAAGATACTTTATTTTTTTTGTTCATTTTAAAATGACTTGGAATAAAAGATTTCTTCAAGAAAATTTTTAACTAAATAAATCAGGCAAGTTTAATGAATTTATCTATCTAATATAGCATTGATTCATGACTTTTATGTTACACATTGCTTTTAGCATGTACTATAAACTGCAAACCATCAAGCTTCGCTATGAGACTTTTTAGATTATTTTCAATTACTACCTCTTCCGGAAGTTTATTCCATCCATTTAGGACTCTATTTGTAAAAAAGCTATATATCCTAAATAAAAATCTAGCCCTAGCTTTATTTTAGAAATTTAAAAGATTAAAGTCTGACTCTATTTTAATGTTTTTTTTGTTGAAATGATAAAAATTAGTTGATTGAAAACTTTTCCTAATTCTTGTATGTTTCAAATGGATAATTGAATCCGTTTCAAACTCGCTAAAATTTAATGCTTCAATGAAAAGATATATCCAAAGATACAAGCATTAGAATAGAATGTCAAAACCAGACCAGGCCTTCTAGGCATTGTGAATTTTGGAACAAATAAATGCAAAAATTTAAATTTTAATAGCTTTTTTTCATTAGGTCTAAAACTGGTTCTACAGAATGTATCATTTGAAACATAACATGTATCACCTAAAATTTAATCTTTGAAAAATCTCTGCAATTAGATTTTAATGATTTTTTAATGCATATACTATTTTGTAAAGATTAAATACGGGTGATACATGCTATGTATCACATGATACATTTTGAAGAAACAGTTTTAGACTAAAGGAAAAAAAATAATTACAATTTAAAATTTTTGTATTTGTTTTTTTGTTCCAAAATTCACAAAGCCGACCTTCTAATTTTAAGAATTGTGAAAAGATTATTAAGAAATATTTTAGAAAAAGGAATGAAAATAAAGGATAAAAATATCCTTATTAATGAAAAGTTTAAAAATCCAAGGTTGATACAAGCTCAATTCTCAATTCATTAAACTAGTTAATAGCGTTGTAAATATAAGTTTAGATTGAATAGAAAGAAAATTTAAATTGTAAATTTAAATTTTTTTTTTTTTGAAAATAAGAATTGAAAATCATAAGACTTAAGAGTTAATTTAGTTTGACCTAGCATTGATAATTTCAAAAGGACTACTTACAGACAATACAAAAAACACATTAGGCTTAAACTTGACTAATTGTAAATTTTAATTTACACAAAACTAAACAGAATGAATATTGCAATATTTAAAGCATTTTATCATCGATTTTATAATCTATTTCACCAAATCGTGAATAAAATGTTGACAATTCAAAGATCAAATTAATTTACTAATATAATCATCATTAATTTCTATATCTAATAATTTCGTAATTTTTTAATAAATAATTGACTAATATCCTATATATCTAATTAACTAAAAAAAATTATGATAATTTTATTTTAAGATTAAAAATAAAAATAAATAAATAATTATTTTCATTTTAACTATAAATATTTAAAACATAATAAACTGCGATAAATATGGGTTGTGCGATAGGGAGTTTGCTATCAAGTGTGACATGTTGCTGCGGTTCGGCAGCTTGTAGTCTTTGCTGCAAAGCTTGTCCAAGCATGAAAAATTCAACATCAACACGTTTAGCGTATGCCTTTTTCTTAGTTTTAGGAGCCATTGTATCGGCCATAATGCTCATACCGGGCCTAGGTGATACACTAGACAAAATTTTACCCGGTGTTTGCACCAATATATCGATTCCATTCGTGATCGATCACAATCAGCTAATCAACTGTAAGTCCATCATTGGCTACTTTGCAGTGTACAGAGTTTGCTTTTCATTGGCCTGCTTCTACGCTCTGTTCATGGTTCTAATGATCTATGTGAGAAATTCGAATGATCCTCGGGCATCAATTCAAAATGGCTTTTGGTTTTTTAAATTTCTAATTTTGCTCGCAATTTGCATAGGAGCTTTTTTCATTCCTCAAAATGGAGCATTCGAAGAAGTTTTCATGTATTTCGGCATAGTTGGTGGATTTTTCTTCATTCTTATTCAATTAATATTAATTATTGATTTTGCTCATTCATGGAATGAGAGTTGGGTTGAAAAATTCGAAGATGGCGACCGAGAATATTACTATGGATTGCTTATTTTCACTGGCATTTTTTACATATTAGCTCTTACGGTTGCCATTTTGGGCTATGTTTACTATGCTTCAGTAATTTTTTTTATTATTTTTTTTTTTTAAATTTCTTATTTTTTTTCCAGAATTCAGGCTGTGGACTTCACATATTTTTCATCACTTTCAATTTAATTTTATGCATTGGAGCAACTGTTATTAGTGTGCTGCCCAAAGTCCAAGAGTACAACACTTCATCCGGTATCTTGCAATCAAGTTTTGTGTCACTTTATGTAATGTATTTGACATGGTCTGCAATGACCAACAACAGCAGTAATTTTCATTAAAAATTTAACTTTATTTATCCTAAAAAAAATTAAAATTAAGATCCACAGTGTAATCCGGGAATTTTCGGAATTATTCACCCGTCAAACATTAAAACCAATTTGACTACTACTATTAGTCCAACTACATCAAGTCCAGTCAATCCATACTCACCGTCATCTCATGTTTTGGACGCATCGAGTATAGTTTCACTCATTTTGTGGCTTGCGGTAATTTTGTACTCGACTTTTTCATCGGCAAGCAAGGGAGAAAAACTAATGGGTTCTAATAAGGAAAGCACTAGTTTGACAGAAGCTGAACGTAATTTTACGAACAACAATAAATAAAATTTTACGTTTAAAATTTTAGCTGACGATGATAAAGATTTAGATAGGCAAAAAGTTTGGGACGATGAGTCAGATCATGTTGCTTATTCATATTCAGGATGTCATTTGATTTTTCTGTTGGCATCGCTCTATGTAATGATGACACTGACAAACTGGTACAAGTAAGTGTCAAAATAATTTATTTACTTTTTAGTCAAATTTTAATTTAATTTAAATGTAATTGTAATTTAGGCCTTCTACTTCAGATTTGGCAAGCTTTAAATCAAATGAACCAAGCATGTGGGTGAAAATAGTCTCTTCATGGATGTGTGTATTGATTTATATTTGGACATGTATTGCTCCATTGGTCTTGAGGGACAGAGTTTTTTAAGATAATTGAGAAAATGAGAACAAAATTTGCTTTTTAAAAGATTTTTGTAATTTTTTGATTAATAAATGTTAATTTTTATGTTTTGAATTTTTAAAAAATTTATTTTAAACTATTGAAAATTTAATAAATTTAGATAAAGCAAGGCCTTATGAATAAAAATATATTATTGAACCTAATTTTAGTTATTTCCAGGTCTTTCTATTGAAAATTTTTTAATTGAACACCAAACATTGCAAAATTTATTGCAAATGAACAGAACTAAACAATAAAATAATTTAATTATTTGAATTAAAAATATCAATTTTTTTTAGTAAATTCGTTATAAGAAATTACTTCTTCATTTTAATTAATTGAAATAATGATACATTATTCTCAATAAGATTGAGTCTTTTTTTTTTTTTCAAATATCCTAATCTTAGAAACATACATGATAAATATTTTCGTCTCTATAAATAACCTTGGTATTGTGAATTTCAAAAAATAAAGAAAAATTTTTTGTCTTTTATTAAAATCAGGAATATTATTATAGGGTAAAAAAGGTGCTACAAAGTTTTTTGCACTATTAAAACAAATTTTATTTCAGTAAATTTTAATTATCAAAATAGGAAGAAATTTTGTTCAATTTTATTTTTAAATTTTTTGGAGTTTAAATTTCATAATTAAAAAAAGTTTTTTAGAATACCGAATATTTTCATCTCCTTTTTAATTGATAAATCGAATTAGGAAAAAAAATGTTAAAAATCTGGATTCTTTAATGAAGTTTTTAATTCTATTTTAATAATGACATAATTTTGAAATAAATATTTGATTCGTTTAAAAGTTATTTGTTTCAAATTTTGTTTGAATCGAAAAAAAAATTATCTAGAATTACTGCTGAAAATCTCAATAACAAAGCCATAAAACTCTTTACTTTTTTATAATTTGAAATTCAAATTCTAAGATAGCATTTTATTTAAAAAAAAAAACATCATTTAAAGGTAACTCTGTTGTCTTTTTTGATTGCATGATACCGTTTTTTAATTGCATCCCATCCAGTTTTAAATATGTAGCCGTAGGCAAAAAGCAAAACATAATGAACTATTGCTAAAAGACTGATGTAAAAAAAAGCATAGTCAAAATAGTGTTCAATGTGTTGAATTGATTTTTCATTAACCATTTTTAAAAAAGTTTTGTCGGAAAAAAAGAAATTAATTTTTAATTACTAAAATTGTTACTAAGAAATAAAGGCTCTTAATTTATTAAGTAAAAAATAAATTCAATCATGTGTAATTGATTTTTGAAGTTAAATGTCGCATTGATTGAAACATGCAAAAAATATTATTATGAAATAAACGCTCGAGTTAAAACTTAATTTTTGCAAATCAAATATTTGCTAATGCTAGTGCGATGCATTGACAAAATTTTCAAGCTTTGAATTTACTTTTGGGGAGCTTAATTAAATTTGAAAAAATAATTTTTCCTTTTCACTTAATCCAAGTAATAAAAAAAATTTTGAATAGTTATTATTTTTAAATTAGCCTTTTGTCGAAAAACAAAATTTTTTTTTCTAGCTCCCTCTTTTTTTAGTCTTACTAAAGGTAAATATATGAAATTAAATACGAGTATCAAGATAACAGAAATTTTTATTTTAATAAAAATAAAAAAAAACAGATTGTGAGATGTTTTTTAAATAATCGAAAATTATGTCAATTTTTAAAGCTTATTTTATTTGAATTATGAAGTGATAACATCTCTTTTTAGCAAGAAATGATTAATAATTTAATAAAATTGGAATGCTCAATAAAAAATTAAAATTTCAATAACATAATAATACTTTTGTTTAGGGAAGAAATTTTTTAACTGAATATTAAAAATATTCGCTCCTCCTTTATTTTTTTTATTTTTTCAATTTGACACATAATTCTGTCATTCTAAATAAAAGAAGTTAACTTTTTAAATTTTAAAAATAACCTAAAGAATAGAAACTTTTTTCAAAAAGACAAAAATTGTTTTAAAACAATTAAAAATTTTAATTAATAGTTTTTTATCTGTTTTATTTAATTTTAATTAGCTTTGTAAAAATTTACATAAAAGTTGTGGCAATCAAATTCAGACATAGCTTTTATTTAATGTTAAAAGTCAAGTTTTTTAAAAACAATTTTAGGAGAAAAAAATAATAATTTAAAGACATGAAAAAACATTTTATTTTACATTTAAACAGTAGATTAAAAACTTTAAAATTGATTAGGTTGAAAAAAAATTCTTATTTTTAATGAATAAATTTAAAAAATCGATAAATATATAGTTACCTAAATTGAAACCCATATTTCAACATAATCTTGTATAACATAGTACTTAACCTAAATTTTAGAAAATTTTTGTAATTTTAGAGATGACTAAGAAAATAAGCCCAGTCGAAGAATTCGACTCGGTGCCGACACAACGCTCTCAGTCTGCCATAATGAGAGATTATTACGAGAATGAAATTAAAAAAAAGAGAAAAAACTGCACCGACATCATTTGCTTAATATTGTTCATAATATTCATAATCGTTCAAGCAGCCTTGTCGTTCTTGATATATTTTAGCGGTGGAGATCCAAAAAATGTTCTTTTGCCGAGAGACTCGTCTGGAAATTTGTGTACAGAACCAACAAATAATCTGTTCTATTTTAACATTATAGAGTGTATTGGCATTAATACTCTTCTAACTGGCTGTTCTACACCTACGATTTGTGTCCAAGAGTGTCCATCTTCTTACTATTTCTACAAAATTGAGTCTCATCGACAAATACTCTTTGATAAGTACTGTCGAAGGGATCTGCTACTAAACAGATATTCCGGATCAATACCTAATAGCGTAGATGAGAGCACTTTTTTTGATTTGGCCAAGAATAAAATATGTCCTCTTTATACTATTCCTTACAAGTCATACTATGGTCGATGTATCCCAGCTATAGCTAGTGCAGTTCTAGATTCAACAGAAGATATATTGGTGAATGACACTAGCACAGGACAATCTTTTCAAATCAATGTTTTTGATCAAGATTTAAATTACAATCTAATTAAACAAGGGACTGAAAAATTGTTTGAATTGATGAATATTAAAAATTTACGTAAGTTTTTTTTTTAATTATAATTTTTATATATGGCAAGTTTTTTTTTCTATTTAACAATTTTAATGGAATTTTTTAAATTAAAAATGCCCAATTTAAGTTTAAAATCAATTAAAAATGAATAGCTATTTAAAAGCTAATATGCTAAATATTAAAAAAGTAAAACCATTTTCTAATTAAACTTCTTGTAATTTAGGCTATTTTTAAAAATTTGATTATTCCTAAAATAGAAAATTTTCAAACAAGTACAGTTGTTTTTTTTTAATTAAAATTTTTTTCAAAATTTCAATTCTTAAAATTAATTAATTTTTTATATTTAGTAATTTTCTATCTAATAGATAACATGAAAATCTAATCTTTGAAAATAAGGATAAAATTTATTTTTTAAATGATAAATTTAAAATTTTTTAATATATGACTGTTGAGCCATCGTCTTTTTGTATTTCTTTTGTTAAAAATCGATAATATTGATTTAAGAAATTTTCATCATTCACATAAAATTCAGTAAAAAAAAATTAAAATCTTGTTTTCAGATATTGGGTTTTATTTATTATATTATTTAGTTTTAATTTTTGACGAACAGATTTTTAGCTTTATCAATTTTTCTATTAATCCTCTGAGCATATATCTTATTTATGCTCTGATCATATTTTTCTAATAAAATTTGGCAAACTTCGTGGACAAGGAACTAAAAAATTAAGGAAAATTAAAGGATCAAATTTAATTGATAATCATCAAAAACACCCAAAAACTAATTTTTAAGCAGACGGTAACAAATGGAAACCAAATATTTTTTTAAACTGTTCGTGTTAAAGGAAGAATTTAGTTGCACGTGTTAAAGTAAAACCGTTATTGAGTTTAGAAATGCTTGGTGCTTTAATCTTTTTGTCGTTATTTTGATCACTTCTAATTGATTTTTTTTTTATTATTTTATTTTTTAGTTTCTTGTCTTTTGAAAGTTTGCCAAAACATTTCAGAAAAATATTGTCAAACTGAGACTTTTACTGTGCTCAGAGGATTCAAGTTCCTCAATTTGAACAATTACACCAAACTGTTTCTTTTAAAATAAAAAAAAACATTATATAAATATTTTATGAAAATAAACAAGGATTGGTGTTGCAAATATTAGTGTTGGGTACCGTGAGTGGCGGCAACTAGACCGTCAAAATTTGATGTTGGCCGTTTAGATGGCCGCGAGGGAAAAATTCTTTTTTCCCTAAAACTAAACGA
>VANL01001172.1:0-16593 GCA_006352455.1 Brachionus sp. 'Tiscar' | reverse complement strand
TTTTTTTTATATATATTTTATCTTATTTTAACTTTATTTTATTTTGATTTTTTTTTTAATCTGAAGGAGCCTTAGCTTGGTACAGATTCACAAATAAATAAATAAATATAAATTTCGTAGTCATTCACAATTTTTTGATAAAAGAAATTTTATTTTAACAAAAAAAACTATTAGTATTTTTAAAAATATTCAAATTAATTAAATGTTTTTTATCACTGTATGTTTTGTGGCTCAACATTCTGGTAGTTTAAAAAATATTAAAAATTTTTAAATCTGTTCTAGAATACCATTTGTTCATAGTTAAATAGAATTTAAAAATCTATTCAATTAAGATAAAGCAATTACTTAAAACAAAATTGGCTCATTGCTTTAACGGTGATGAGATTAAATCGATTTAAAGCAATATTTAAAGCTTATAACCACGCAAATTGCCTAACTTTAATTATTTTAATCCAAATCGACGCTCATATAAATTTGGCTCTATGAAGCAAATAACTTGATGATGAAAATGAGACTTTTAAAAATAAGCGGAAGTTGTTTACAACTAATTTATATAAAAATTTCTATCAAATTAATTATTTTAAATTAGAAATAATTGGGCAATTTTTTCTAATGTAAAATAAAAGCGACAGGAAGTTAAATTTGAGTATAAAATAACACTTTTTTTGTTTAGAAAAAATTAATAAAGATTTTAAAAAAAAAATGAATTTCAAACTATTCTCAATTTTCACTTTGGCATTAGTTTTTGTGATGTGTGTTCAATTGGATAAAGCAGAATCAAGGGTTTTGCCAAGATCAAGATCGCACAACAACATCGAAATGGTAATTTTTGTTCAAAAAACAATTGTATCAATTACTAATTTAGAACATTTTAAATAGTATGAAATTTTGAAGAGAATTTTGGAAAGAATTGATATGGAAGAATTCGATAGAAACTATGAAGTACACGGCGACAGAGCCTCAAATGAAGAGCTAATTGAGACACCATTCGAAAAATTGTTTGACAAAGAATCAATCAAAACACCAACAAAGAGAAGATTTCTTAAAAGCTAATAATCTCATTTGTGTAATTTTTCATTTTTCTCATTGATGTATTCAATATTTTTATTCCTTTCTGTGAAACTATTTTTTAAAAATAAATAATAAAAAATTTATTTTTAGCTAAAATATCTACCCACACAAAAATGAATTAAAAAAATCTCTAGCCGGTGTCCAAAAATGCTTGTCCAAAAACAATTTTTAAATTATATATTTTATTCTGATTAAATTAAAAAATGTTTTTAATTTAAAATTAAGTTTTTAGAATAATATTAATAAAAAAAATTCATATACACTTACTCTATTTTGCTCTTCTTGATTTAAGAATAGAAATAAATGCTTTAAAAAGACGTCGAAAGAAAACCCTGACAGGATTAGAGCGAGAATCAACGGATCCTTTAAATTGAAAATTTTTTTAAATACCGTCTAGTTAAATCATGTTGATAAACCTAATTCAACTGCTTTCAATAGCGTTGAATCAAATCCAAGTAATATTTTATCCATGCAGACTGTTTTAAGCTACAACTCAAACGAAAATGCACACAAGAGAGAAAGAGGTTGTCTTAGAAAAGTCGAAAAATTTTTTCAAAATCTTTTTTTATGCGTATTTTTAATTTTTTAAATACTTTTAAATTAACATTAATTTCTAAATTAACTGTTCAATTTTTGAAAAAACAATCTTCTTGAAAAAAATCAATTAGCTGGTGAAATAATTATTTCCTTTTTTGCAATTGCAAAGAAAAAAAAAGACAATGATATACAAAACCAAAAGGCTAATGAACATGAAGAAACATTGATTTTTTATACATCGTGAGTTTTGGAACAAAAAACAAAAACAAAAATTTTAGATTTTTTCTTTTATGTCTAAAGCTAGTTATACAAAATGTATTATCTCATACATCTGTCAGATTAAATGTTTAAAAATACTACAAATGAAATTGTAAAAATTTTGATAAAGAACGAATGGACTTTGCTAAGTGACTGAATATTTGGGACATGAGATGAAAGACATCAGAATGAAACGAGGTTATAAAAGAAGGATTAGAGAAAAAAAAATTACCAGAAAAATAAATGATAACTACATCAGAAACATCATAAACATTAGAAATATAGCACTAAATGAAAAACTAAAAATTGATTTTTATGAAAAGAGGACGAGAGTAAGAATGACAAGAAATTTAAAACAATTAAATAGGAAACAAGTTAACAAATTAAAACTTTAAATTTTTTTTAGTGGTTAAACTACATTTTTATTTTTTGGAAATTTATAAATTTATATTATTTAGACGAATCTAAACTGAATTTTTTCTTATGCTATTTTAAATTTGGAGGCTTTGAGCTCAAGTGATGAAAGTCAAAAGGAATGTGACCTTCCAATTCCATTTCATCTTGGCTGCGGCTTCAAAATAAATTAATTAAACATGATTATAATATAAAAAATTTAACCATTATTTACCAGATTTATCTCCTATGGGTAAAAATAATTTCTTCTTCCCAAGTAATTTAATCTGAAATGGTAAATTTGACCCTTTTGAGAATAACATAATTAACTATTTGATTTAAAGTGTTGTTTAATTAAAAAAGTCTGAAATAAAATACCATTTTATTTTCGGCTACATATTAATTTTATATCAAATTTATTGAATCAATTTATTGAGTTAAATTTTAAATAAAAATTAGCTAATTTAATTAAGTATTAAAAAAATATTTTTATAGCAAAAATAGAAAACAAAAAAATTTACACTTAAGCAAAAAAAAGCGTCATTAATCTTTATTTTTTCTGGTCGGCCTCTTGGCCTTGGCGCAGGTTTTGAAACAATTTTTTCTATTGTGATTGAAGATGTAGCTGGTTGAGTTTGTTTGGCTCTTGTTGTTACTCTATATGATTTACATTTTGAATTTCGTTTTCTGATTCATTAGAGACAATAATTCCAAGATTAATACTCTGAAGAGCAGGATTGATTGGATCAGTAGTGGTTCTTTGCTCCAGGGCAATAAAACCACACAATAAAACTGGAAAGTTTATCCAAGTAAATCCAAGCTTGAAAATTGTGTCTGCTGCTGTGTGATCTGCCAATTGAGTGAGCATAATCAAACGTCGAGTTGTAAAAATATTTTGAAAGCAACTTTTTGTGGTGTGATAGTAAAACTTGAAACTGTAAACATTTGGAATTGAAAACATCATCCCATAAATCACATCTAATAAACTTTACACTTTTTATCAAATAAATTGCAACTAAAATCATAAAAGCTCAGATCTATTTAATTGGCATCAAATTAAGTTCCCATCCAATTAGTAAGACTTGAAATTCCTTATAAAAATAGTCAACATTTTTGTTACAGCTAAACACAATTTTAAAACAACTAGATTAAAATCAACTTCCCTTTACTCAACATGCAATCATTAGACCAGACCAAATCAAGTGAAAGCATATTATTCAATGCTGAAGTCGAAACACTTTATGATGCGGATTCATTTTCATATCAAAAAGTATTGAAAGAGTCTTACAAGAGGATAAGAGGTAAAAATATTGGTAAGAAGAATAAAGAGCAAACAAGATGGTATTAGTCGATATTACTGTCGGTTTATGGGACATGACTGTAGAGCAGCTTTGGTTTTAGAATTAATCGATGATAATAGATGCAAATTCAAAGAATCAGAATCACATTTTGGGTATCAAGCCACAAGAGATTATCTGCAGACTTATCAGAACATGCTCCAACATCATCTAAAAGACACAAGCCGAATGATGCAACTTTATCAATAGAGAATATTTATACCACAATGGAGAAAAAAAGAATTTTTTTATTACCCAAATGGTTGTACTAAGAAAAAAAATTAAATTTTTTGTTTTTTTTTTTTTTGTTGAGTAAATGGAAAAATTTATTTTTTTTGGTATTCTTACTATTTATGTTAATTTTAAATAAAAAAAATTGACACAAAATTAATATAATTATTTTTTAATTTTTTTTTTGGGTTTTTTATTATTTCTGTGGAATTTTTTACTAAAAATATTGTGCACCAATTTTAAGAGTCAGCTTTTAAAAATCAATTTTATATTTCGTTAAATTAGGATAGTCACTAATTAGTTATTTAATATTATTGAAAAATTTTACCGGAAATTAAAAAACTTTTATTTATTTTACTTAATATTTAATTGAAAATAATTTAGAAAAGTGACCAAATCAAATGTAATTTACATTTAAATTTGATTTGGTCACTTTTCTAAATTATTAAAAAATGATAATTTTCTTTAATTTAGTTTTAAAATTGCATATTAAATTTATTCAAAAATATTATTTCGGATGAAAATTAAGATATCAAATATAATTTTTTGTTAAGTCTAATTTTTGTTCTTATTTTGAATTCATTTTTTTTAATTCATTAGAAAAATTTTAAATAAAGATTTAGAAAAAGAAAATTTATTTTTTTTTATTTTAGTTTTGAAATTGATTATCTTCAACTGATTCCAGTTTTTTCTTTTTATCAAGTAGAAATCTCGAACTATAAATTTTACAAAATTAAAAAATTTCACCTAATATTCTTCTACTTGGCAATAAAAATTATATTTTAGTAATTGCAAAAATTAAGCATGAATTTTAGGCTCATACGTGCTTTAGTTGGATCATAGTTTCTTTATTATTTAAATAGGAGCACATCTTATAAGCATATTGGTTATAACATAAGTCTTAAAACAAATTTTTAAAGTATCTGTTAATGCGTTGATATTGTTATATGAATTGAAATTAAATAAATTCATATAAGCTCTATAATCGAACGCCAAAATAAACTTATCGGTCTTAGAAAATTTTATCTTAAATGCAGTTTTATAAAAAAATAAAAAAAGCGTTTATTTGAATAAAACTAAATTGAGCTTATACTTGATGATTTATTGGCATTGATTGCCGTGTTTAAATGTGTTTTTTTTTTATTTGATTTTTGGCCAAAACAAGCTTTAAATTTAAAAAAAAAGATAAAATTTGGAATGAAAATTTTTTGTGAAATATTCCAACGAGCTTTAAATAGCTCATCTCGTTTCAATGGAGCATGTTTTCAGTATATCAATCAGAACGCCACTATTCGAATCGAATCAAATCAGACTGTCAAATCCTTTGGCAGCATAGAAGATCGTCAAGCCGCTCTGTTTGTTATTGTGGTTGTTTGTTTTTACAGTCTTTCTATATTTTTTATGGTCATAATCAATATAAAGTTCAATTTTGTTGTTGAGAGGGATCTAAATGGAAAGTTCTATTGTTGGTATAAAAAAAAGAATGATTTATATGAAACTCAAAGAGATGAAACAAAAAATACAATACAGTTTATTTTTAATGACTCATCAAAATTGCTTACATCAGTAGCGATTGGACCTGATCAATTCGACCAAGTCGTTACTATTTGATACCTTTTTTTTTCTATTTAATAAATCATTTAAAAAAAAAAAATCTATAATTTAATATCAATTTAATTTAAAATCCATTTATTCTCCAAAATCAAAGAAAGATGAAATTTTATCAGATAGAGCTTGTTCGGTTATTATGAAGAAGTAAAAACATTTTGTGTATTCAATTTTCGTTATGTCTAACTTAGGTCAACTCCTTGTGATACATCTTGAATTTTTTGTCAAAATATACAGTATTGTGAAAAAGTTAAGAAACGAATGAAAAAATTTTGATTATCTTTACTAAAAGAACCATTTTTCTCACTAATAAAATTTAAATTTAAACAAAAACTTTTTCAAAATAAAAAAATTCAATCTTTAAACAAAGAAAAAAAAAGAAAAAATTTAATCAATTGGTATGCTCAAGAAAACATTTGAGTTTTGGGATGCTCAATCATTTTTGCAACTTTACAAAACACATGTTAGACCCCATCTAGAATACTGTGTGCCTGCTTGGAATCCTTATTTAAAAAAGGATATATTTCGATTAGTACAAGTACAAAGACGAGCAACGAAACCTGTTCCACAGATAAAAAGTTTGAATTATGAGTCAAGGTTAGCCAATTTAGGATTGGAAACTAAAAGAAAGGCGAGAGCGAGGAGATCTGATTCAATTTTATAAAATTCAAAACAAATATAATTATGTCAATTGGTATAATGATGCAGAACTTATGAATTCAGTTAATAATGAAGTGGAGGAGTAAGGGGAGCAAAGCATCGCATTCGCTCTCAGCAAACAAAATGTGAAGCTAGGCGAAACTTTCTATCTAACCGAGTAGTGAACAAATGGAATGTGTTGGCAACGGCGGTTCTCACAGCAAGTTCGATTAATCAGTTCAAAAATAGACTGGATAATGTCGGTAGAAATCAGAGTTGTTTAAAAGTCGCAAGTCTAAAGTCAAGTACAAGTCCGGACTTGGACTTTTTTTTGGCACTTTAAACAACTCTGGTAGAAATAATAATAAATGAAAAGTTTACTATAGCGAGACTACTTTAGTCTTCCTGCTTTGTCATTTTAGATTAACTAAATTGACCGTAGAATATAAACTATTATTATTATTATTATTATTTTGCTCTTGGAACCATTTCATCACTATTTTGGCACGATGAAAAGGGGCATTGTTTTGTTAAAATATGAATGCTTCATCTTTTTTCAACCAATTCATTGATGGTAGTAATTTATTTCCAAAAATAACAAGATATCTGTGAAAATTAAGCCTTCCGTTAAATATTCAAAAAAATTCCTAGACCAAAGTAGCTCATAATGCACCAAATTCAATGTTCATTTCATCACTGAATATCTGTCTGTCCTAATTTAGTCTTGTTCCATTATTTCACATTGACCCAGAAATTTTTTCTAACAATTTTTTTGAGATTTTCGAACAGCATTTCAGTTTTCTTTCTAATAATTTTCGTCTTACCAGTGAATCTGGGGCTTTTCTGCTATTTGACAGTTTTTAGTTATGTTTAAAAAGTAATCCTTATTCTATATGCTGCTGTCATTGCTTAAGCAGCTGCTCGTTTTAGGTCACTGGCGATAATGAAGGCCATGTTCTTTTTTTTTTCTTGTAAAGTGTTTGTTCGTTCAAAGTTTAGTCATTTCATGCATTATTTGTACCAACTTGCAAGATCACACGCTTATTTTGATTGAAGTTTATTTTCCAATCAGCTGTCCACTTAACCAAACTGACAATGTCCTTCTGTAGCTTGATTCTTTCGACTTCTTGTCTCACTGAGTTCATTAACTTTGTGTCGCCAGCATAGAACTTGCATATAGTATTACATATCTCAGATAAGTCATTTATAAATGTAACAAACAAAAAGGGGACTTAAAATCGATCCCTGCGGAACACTACTAGTCACTTGCATCCATTCTGGCATCTCATTTCCGATGACGACAAGTTTCTGCCTATTACTGAGATATTCTGCTAGATCAAGCTGATAATTTTGATTGGATTTCAAAGGCTATTAGTTTCACTATTTAGAGCTCATGCGAGACTTTGTCAAAAACTGTTTATAATTCAATTATTTATTTTATCAATAAAACTACACTATATTTTATTTCTATTTAATTATGAAGAGTATTTTACTTTTAACTTCCGCAATTTGGTGTAAAAAATAATCAATTATTAAGGAATCTATTACAAGCTTAGTAAAATTTAAAAATAGCTATCAATTAAAACGAATCAAATCTTTATTGTTATGCATTTTTGGTCAGAATTTATTCTTTGAAAAAAAAATTCAAATATGTATTTGTCTTTTAGAAAACAATAAAGTTTATTATAGCAAATTGTTTGTATTAGAGATTCGCAACTATTTAACTTGTTTAATAATTCTACGCTTTTAACTCCAATTTATCGATAAAAAATCAAAAACTAATAATAAAAAGTAAACAAATTAAACAACGATTTTTATTTAGGACTAATATTTTAATTTAAGAAAATGAAAAATAAAATACATAAACAAAATGCCTTGTATTTAAATAAAAAAGCTCTTACTTTTCTAAAATAATTGCTAAATTCAAAAGATAAAAATTTAAGTGAGAAATTTTGAACATTTTTCTTAGCATATACATTAAACAAAAAAAAAAACAACTATTTTTATTTTATTCAAATTTTAAAATTTTTAAATTTTAAAATTTCAAATTTTAATTTTTATTTAATTTATTTTTATTTTATTTTAATTTTTTAATTTAGAGCATTTTTCTTGTTCAACACATCAAAATTTTCTAATTTATTTTTATTTGTATTCAGGATTTTCAAAGTTTTTCGTTTGAATCTTTGAAAAGTAACACAAGTAAAAAGCTTAATTGATTAATTGATTGAACTTTCTCATGTATAGGCGTATGTAAGGCCCTTTTTAAAACAACTAACATAAAATTTAAGGATAAAAGTGGCCGTTAAATTTAGGAAAGACTGATAACATCAAAGTATTAAAAAATTTACTTGATTTATTTATAAATAAATTTTGAATAAATAATTTCTTAATAGATTAATAAATTATAAATTAATCAATGGAAAAAATTAAAATTTTTCATTTTTCCTGGAATAGAATCAAATTAAATGTAAGCACAAGTAAAATATTTTCCTAGTTAAAATTATGCTGTTTTTTGTAAAAATTTCTTTAAATATTTTACATAAAAAACATTAACACTTGAATATTATGTCGCTAGACATTCTAAAATTCATCGATTTTTAATTACATAATCAAAATGTTATGTAAGAATATTAGTGGAAAATCGTTCTAAGATCACTTGATCGAAAATAAATTATACTTTAAGGAATAAACTAAATTTTTAAATACAGAATGTTTGAATAAGTATTATGTGTAAGTGAAATAATTTGCCTACATTCTACCCTTGATATTACGTAACTGTTGCCTTCATTTTAGAAACACATAACTCAAATTAAATAAACATTCGAGATAATGAATAAATTTTTTTTTATATTCAAGCTGAATATTGGCTCTTGTTACGTAATATCAGTGCTATTACGCATACATTGAAATAAAAAAGAGAAAAAAAAGAGTTTAGTTGCCAAGACTATATAGTTCTTTGTTGATGAAACATTTTGTTTTCTATTTCTACAATTACATTCACGAATAGGTTCAGGCTATGCTGCAGCGTACAAACGGTGTAAGAGCAAGGATTGGAAAAAATATTAGAAAAAAAAAAGAAAGAAAAAAAGCGAGTATATAATTGTGTGTATATGTGTGCATGAGCCCTTGATTATGTGTTTATAATATTTGAAATATTTGAAATTTTATTTTAAAAAAATTGATACAAAACCCTTCGAAAAAAGTGAGAAGAAGAGAGCAAGTTTTTGTTTGCTTTTTTTTTTGTTCTTTCTCAGAGAGTAACCAAGCCATGAATGCTACCAGTCAAAAGTACCAATGAAGCGTGCTTAGTGCGCACAAGTTCTTACTTTTTTTTTTCGCTAAAATCTCTCTCTAAGCCTCATTTAAAACACACCCATTGGGCCTAATGGGCCTTTGTATTCTCTCATTTTCAGTTATTGATTTTCTTTCAAGAATTAGTTAAGTAAAATTAAAATTATAATAATAAATTTACAATATTTAAATTTTTATTTATACTAAAGAGTAAAAAGTTACGTAACATTAAAATGCATGCAAATAATATCAAGTTTGCTATTATCTCAAGGGTTAATATTGAAAATTATTTCGAAATTAACTAAGCAATATTATGAATTTTGCTCAAAACGGACTTGCAATTCAAGGGCGTGAGTACACGGCTTTTCAATATTTTTCTCTCTTTTTTTTTTTTTTTTCATTTTTATTTTTTATTCATTAACATATTGTGTTGTGTAATCTTATTGCATTAATGAATTTTGTTTCAAGAAAATATTATTTTAAGCTCTCTTGTAGTTGTAAAAAAAAATAAATACCAAGTTAAAATGTACCGAAATTTTTTGTTTCTATCAATTAAGCCTTAAAGTAACATTGCATAATATGCGAACAAAACAATGTTCATGAATCAAGCTCAACTATTTTTATTTTTTTCCTTTAAAATATCCCTGCTTGCATTTTTTAACATCTCATAGTAGAAAAATTCAAGTTTTAGTGTGACGCAAAAATTGACCTTATTATTCATTATTATTAGCGTCAATTTTTGTGATTGAAGTAAATAAGCTTGATGAGTCACGTTTTTTTTTTTGCAGTTTAATCACTAATATTACGTAATCGTGTATAGTTTCCGTATTAAATTTAAATTTATATATTTGGATAAGATCAGGCGACTCAGAATGCAGCTTCCTGCATTCATATACTGCGCACTGATCAAGGTTCAATCGATTTTCATGACTAGCAAATGATTAAAAGAAAAATTCAGAGGGATAAAGAGAAAGAGAGAGAGCTTTGTGTACTAGCTAGAGAGAATTATAGCAATAGAGTATTTTCAGGGCTCGTAAAATAGTAATTTATTTTGGTTGCTATATTAAATTGGACTGTTAGCTAATAACTATTTATTTCTTAATTTAGAAGCAGTTATTTGGCTTTTCTTGTTCAGCTCTAGTCGCACTAATCAGTGACAAACGATACTAATTTTGCATATTATTACGTAATAGCTTTTTCATTACATTATGCTTGAATTTAACACAATTTAAGGCTTCGATACAAACTGTTCTCATTCGTCATATAAGTTGTTAAACTATAATGCTCTACGTTAAGTCGAATACTATTTTATTTAATCGTGGAGAAAGAAGAGTTTTTTTTTCATTCATTTATGTGTTTTTTTTTTAAATTCGCAATTATTTAGTTTTATTCTGGCATTATTTTAAAATGAAAATAATTTGCGTTTTTTAAAATCTTTAGTCTCTTCAAATTATATTACATAAAGCATATCTAGTAGTTGTTTAGTTTAGTAGTTGTGAATCAAAACGGCACACAAAGCCCCTCTTTTTTTTCTTATTTTTAATTTCTGTTTTTTTTTTTATCAATACCGTACTGATAAGATTCGGCTAGCTTGTTTTTTTTTTCTAATTTACTATTTGCCAAGTCTTAAAATTTGGGCTTACACATCCCCACCTTTATTTTCATGCTAATTAACAAGCGCAAAATTTAATTACTCATTTTGCTTTTTTTTTTTACGTGTACATTTCTAGTAAAACTTTTTCAAAAAAATAATTTATTATACAATAGGCTTTTTTTATTTTTATTTTTTAAGAAATTATTTATTTATGAAATGAAAAAAAAAAGAAATTATACAATAGCAAGACTTCAATATAGTAAAAATATTTCTCCAAATTATTCCAGAATTTCCGTTATAAGCCAACTAATTCATTTTAATTTTATTTTCTGTTGCCAACGTATAATTATCATTTTTAAATCATGCTCCTAAGTAATTTGTCTCTATTGGCATGTAATTATAAGTCTATGATCTTTTAGCTGCATTGTCTGCTAAATTTTAAATAAATTTATTTCTCCTATCAATCTGAGTTGATTCGAAAAGCATTCTTCTTAATTAAAAAAAAACATGCGCATAAAACAATTGTATGTTTAGAGAATATTATGAAGCTTGCTTCCTATCTTTTTTGCATCATGTAAATATTGGCGTTTTGACAATAAATCTATCAAGAAATTAATTTAAAGAATATGGCTAATGTTAAGGAAGGTTTGAAGTTTACAAAGTTTTTAGGATTAAATTATATAAAATTAATATTTTTGAAAATTTAATTTCAACTTTACCGTTGTGAATTATTAATGGCATTTTTTGTGTTGGCAACGGTCAATGGCGTCCACTGGGCCTCCAAAAAATTGTATTAATTAATTTTCTGTTATTATTTTCTCAACCATTTTAGGAGGTCTGGTGGTCGCCATTGACCGTTTCCAATATTTATCTATCTATTTATTTATTTAAAATATAATTTAGAGGAAACAGTTCCTCTTGGCAGCTCCGAACGGCGTAGTAACTTCTTTTCAGGCAGCCTGTTAGGAATATTTTTGGAATTTTGTTCCCAATATTTGAATCTCAAAGAAAAAAGTAGATAAAAAAATTAAAATAAAATAAAGTTAAATAAGACAAAATAAAAAATAGCGAGTTACATGATACATATTTTTAAATGTTAGATTGTTCAGGAAAAAAAGAAGAAATAGTTAGGTATCAATTACACAGTATATGTTGTTTTTTTTTTTTGTAAAAAGCTGATGAATAAAATCTTTTAGAATTAAATATTCTCTTTAATATTGATCATATAAAAAAGTGTTCATTTCTTTGATGATCGTCTAGTTGATATTATTTATTTAAAATATAGTTAAGATTAAAGCTTAGCCGATTGGAATGGTGCCTTAGTTCAGTCACATGATATTACATTGTTAAGAATGATATGTATTTATAATAAAGAAATTTTCATGTCACTCAGAATGGATCTTAGTCCTTCTTTTCGGTCAAGCTATCGGATAAAAAACTATATGATTAGATCAGAGAGCAAAAGAGTAATAATTTAAATAGATACTTAATAAAAATAAAAAATATGATTAACTAGTATTTAAGTAAGTTGTGTAAGATATTTGAAATTTATTGAAAAGTCACCATACTTTATGTTTCTAAAATAAATGAACTTGAGAGTAAAAGTAAAAAGTTGTTGAGTAGAAAAGTTGTTTATTTTTATTTTAATTAAAGTTTAAGTCTCATGGACAAATTGAAATAGTAAAAAAAAAAAGAAATGGGCAGTTAAGTATCCATTTTACAATTAAGTAAAAAATTCCGTTTGTTATATACAAAAAAAATGATTAAGATTATTCAACATACAATATTCTATTAAATAGAAATAGTATTTTATCGAGTCAGTTAGTCCAGAGTTGCTACATTCGAGGCACCATTCAATCAAAAGAATACTGAATGCTAAAAGTTATGTTTTTTGTTTTGCTAATTAATTGTTTTATTGAACTTTGTTTGAAACAGGGTTAGATGGCCTCTATTTAAGTCTTCTTAGAAGGTGACAAACTCGTTTGGCAGAAATTTATTTTATCTAGTTGCCAACATTTATGGATGATATTTTTGTGTTTGCATTTTAAATAAATAAAATTTTAAACTAAAAAAGATAATTATTATGTTGTCTTATTAAAATAAAAAAATTTTATTTTTAGATATAATTTCATTAGCTTTAGCAACGTAGAAAAAAAAATGATTAATTAACACATTAGCTGAATAAAAAAAAATAAAAAATTGATCAAAAAGTAACAATAATTGTTCGATTGTCGTAATTAATATTATTTTTGTTGTTGTTGTGGTTAAAAAACAATGGCTATGATTGAAAATGAATCAATTGAAAATAGCAATAGCTGTACACAAAACGATGCCAATGGCAACCCAGAGCCGGAGCAAAAAAGCAAAAGTGTCGAGCCTGCTGAATTGAAAGCGGGTCCCGATTTGAGCCTGCTTTCGAACACCGAGCCTTCACTGAGCAATAACTGTTTCTTTGCTTCGTTTGAAACTGACCTTTGCAACAAACAATCGAACAAATTTTCCAACTTGATCGAAAATCAGCAGCACTTGAGCTCAAACCTACTAGACCTAAGCTTGTTTAATCGTTTGGCTCTAGAGGCAAATCAAAATTCGGCCTATGCCGATTTAAATCATTTAGCAGAGACTGGATGCTCATATTGCTCGCAACGTAACAGTGACACCAAGCTGCTAAGCCTGGATTGTAGCATACACAAAATATGCAGTCAATGCTACAACTTGAGCAGTTCAACTTCGAGTCGCAAAAATTCAGAGCCAGGCACAAAGTTAAAAGTGGACTTTTCGGCCAATGCAACAAACAGCGAAACAAGCGGAAGCATCGAATCATCGTCCGTTTCGTCAAGTGACGACAATTTTGAATTTCGCTTCGAACAACTGCTCGGCATTAAGTGCAAGCTGTGCTCGATAATGGAGCACGATTTTAACATGAATAAGCTATTGTCTTCGCCTGTATCGTCATCGCCGTCTAACTCAAGCCAGTTTAACCGGATGCTAAGCAGCAAATCGAACACAATAACCGACGAGAGTCTATTCGACGAGAATTTGGCCAATTTGGCCGCCAATCAAGGCCAAAACGATCAAATATTCGATTTATTTTCCAACTCAAACTCTGTCATGGATGTTCTTAAGCATTTGAGCATGGATCAAGACGATTTTAATTTTTCCTCTTTCAATCAATTGACACCGGTAAACAGTTTTCAGTCGATCCCTCAAAGCTATCCGAAGCCAGCCAACGATTCTCGCAAGATTAACAATAATACAAAGCAAAATTTTTCTTCGATGATGTCAAATTTCGGCAATATGGAACTAATTAATGCCCCGCTAAATCTGCCATCTTATCTAAACAACTCGTCATCGTCGTCCTCCTCGTCGACATCATCTGCGTCATCCACTTCGTCACACACACTAGCCAATCAACATTTCAACAATCTTGTCGACAACTGGTCCCTCAGTCAGACGAAAAATTGTCAGTCGTGTCACGAAAAACCCGAGTCTGTTTGCTATTGCATTGATTGTAAAGAAAAACTGTGCCCGAACTGCTATTTGGCTCATCAAAGAGTTCGTTTGACCAAAGATCACAGAATTCAATTCTTCGACTTGAATAACAATGTGGACAATTTTTTTCTATCCAATCACTTGCTCTCTCACAATTCAATTGATAGTCCCAAAAGTTTGCTGGAAAAAAATGTCAGCTCGCATAATTTGAACTGTTTCTCTTCTGGCACCACGCCGCCTACAAACTCCAACCGTATTTCGCTTATGTCAAACTCTCCGGAACTCGCTCTAAGTCAAACAGTAAGTACACTTTACATCAAATGAATATTTTTCTTTTTCTGTAAAGTTTAATTTTTTTCTATGTTAACTCAAAGAACAACAAAATTTTGACGAAAATAAGGAAAAAAGTTTTAGATAGGAGATGAAAATTTTAAAATTTAAAAAATTTTATTTTTTTTTTCTCTCTCAAAAAGCTCTTGTACAAATTTAGCATCAACTTTGATCATAAAATACCAGACTTGTGCAAAAGTCAGAAGAAAAAAAAGTCATTTTAAAGCTTTCATATTCAAGTGAAGTCATTTGACTTGACTTTTTCAATTCAAAAGACTTAACTATTAAATTTATTTTTAAATTTGTTCACCGTTGATGCTTCAATTAATTCTTCAAAAAAATTGAAGTTTATCAAACAGCTTGAAATGCAAGTATGCCAAGTCTTTGATTATAAAAACTAATTTTTAAAAAAAAAAAAATTCTTAAATTTTTATTTTTAAATAATTTGTTATAAACCTTATATAATTTGATGAGTTTGTACGGATCTGTTAGGATCTAGTGGTACGCGGTTATAACACAATTAATTGAAAAGAAATTAAATAAAAATAACTTTATTAATAAATGGCCACTTATAGCCTAAACAAATAATAAAGAAAGAGAACAAATATCAGAGTTGGTCAAAAGTCAAAGTTATAAAATCAAAGTCAAGTCTCGACTTTGACTTTAAATTATATTTTTTTTGAAGTAAAATTAAAACTAAAATTCTTTTGTAAAAATTTTTTTTTTTAAATAAATTTTAGTTCTCGAATTTTAATGTTTTTATATTACATTTTATCATTGTTAATTTTTCTAAGTTATTTGGTGCAGAGTTGGTCAAAAGTCAAACTTTAAAGTCAGAATCCAAAATGATTTTAAATGATTTTAAATAGCGACTTGCTAAGCATATTAGATCATAGTGTGACTATAGACATTTAAGTTGGCTAGAGTTGGTGTTGTAGTTATTTAGAGAACTACAACAGATTAATAATTTGACCTTATAACTTATAAACAACTGTGTAAAATACTTAATTATATCATGCAAATGTTCGATGGTTATGACTTATCAGTTGCCTCTCATTTTTTTTAGTTATGTAATAATGCAATGAAGCTGTTATTTAAAGGGTCTGTAGAGGATAAAATTTGCTATAACTTGGTTTCAAATTTAAACTAAAGTCTCTCTCAATTTTTGGGACAACATCCGTTATTTCATTGAGATTTTTTTGGTATTTTTTTAGAAGCAAGAGCTCGCTCAGATAAAAAGAAATTTATTAAGATTAAAATACATTTGGGTTTACAACAATTTATTTAAAATATAAAAAAAACTAACCTATTGTTTTCTTTTTCAAAAGTGATTGTGCAATGAACAAAAAAAAACTATTTTTTTAAATTAGTTTATTTAATATTTCAATTAAAAAAAAACTTACTTACTTTGCATATTAAGATAAATAAAATTCGAAATGCTCATTTACTTTTTTTTTAGTTTTGATAATAAAAATAAAAGTGACAAAAAATGAATTTTTTTTTTCAAGTTGAGATTTTTTATTATATTTGTAATCCGAAGTTAGTGGTTAGGCTAAAAAGTGTTCTTCAGCTGCAGCATAACTAAAATAATTAAGGATTAGAGAGAAGAACAAGAGTGATGTAAGCTGATACAATTTTCAGAACAAGTTTTGGACCCTAAAAAATTTTTACTCTAAAATTTCCAAAATAAAGTAAAATTTTTTTATAAATTAAATTTTAAAATTTTAAGTCTTAAAATTCTTCTTCTTCTTCTTCTATCTTCTACTCCCAGTGGAGCATAAGGCGTCCACACGTCCCCTCCATTCTACCCTA
>VANL01001171.1:0-16596 GCA_006352455.1 Brachionus sp. 'Tiscar' | reverse complement strand
GATCTCTTTCGCATACTGATTTATTAAGTGGAAATGACTCAATTTTGTAATCATGTTTTGAGTTGTTACGACCAAAACGGACAACTTTACATTTTTCGACATTAAGCTGAGCAGACCCATCCCGTGACCACTTACATATATTATCAATGTCGAATTGTAATTTGTAATTAGAGGAAGAATCTACTAATGTGGCTATAATCTTGTTGTCATCAGCGTACGCTTTCGAGCTGTTTTGGATACTCTCAAGTAAATCATTTATGTATATAATGAATAAAATGGGACCAAGGACAGAACCTTGAGGAACTGCACTTGTGACTTCAGCCCATTCAGACTTTGCTTCGCCAAGTACGACTTGTTGTGATCGCCCAGTTAGTAATGAAATTATCCAGTTTATCAAACGCTCATTAAAACCATAAAATTTAAGTTTAAAGACTAGCTTTGAATGTGAAACCTTGTCAAAAGCTTTTGCAAAATCGGTGTACACAACATCTACGGGGTAGCCATTTGATAAGGCATGTGTAATCAGGTCCAGAGTCTCAAGTAAATTTGTACTGCAGGATCTCTGTGGGAGAAAATTTTCTAGTAAGTGTTTGAGCATGACCTCTTTTAATAGACCTTCCATGACTTTACAGAGGATACAAGTTAGCGAGATCGGTCGATAATTTGAAGGTTGTAATCTGTTTCCTCCTTTATGAAGAGGAGTAACATAAGCCTTTTTCCAGATGGTTGGTACTATTCCAGTCACAAAGGACTCGCGAAAATTAACGCTTATCGGAAATGAAAAAGCTTTAGCGAGACTTTTTAGGACTAACTTCATATTCTATGCTACAATCCTTTGATAAATCAAAACTATTTCGTGCAAACATAGTATCTAATACACCTGCTTCACATGCCAATTCATATAATGATTTTTCACAATCAATATCTAAAACTCTACAAATTAGGCTTGGGGCCTCACTTATTCTTAACAAATTTAATTATTTAAAAATAAAAAAAAGTTAATGATTCATATTTATTAACATTCATTAATATTAATCTATTTTTGTTCCATGAAAGTTATTAAAAAATATAAAATTATAAATTTTTTAGGACAGAATTTAGTCGATCAAACTTAGGAAAAAATAAAAATAGTTATCTACAAGCTCTTGTTACAAAAATACATTAGAAATCAGAATTACATAATTTAAATAAAAATTTTTAATGTAATTATCTGAATTTAGTAACATGTTACTAAAAAATGAGAACTGGTTTTAAAAAAAATAACCTTCAATTTTAATGACATGTCTTAAAAATGAATAAATTTTACCCATGTTAAAAAACATCCAACTTTAATATAATAAAAAATTATTAATTAATTATTTTTTAATTTTTAGTTTTAAAATGTATTCACTTTTTATTACATGTCACTAAAAAAAGAATTTTTATTTTTGTTTAAAACAGTTCTCAATTTTAAATAAAATGACACTGAAATAGAGTGCTCTATTTTAAAGATATGTCTCTCAATTCGGATGATTACGTTAGTAAATGAAGACCAACTAAGAAAATAAATTAACCGATGATGCTAAATTCTGTATTTTTAATCTTCAAAATCGAAAAATATCTGATTTTATAAATAATTGTAATTTTTAACTTAGTTTTTTTTGCTTAGTAAATTTTTGGATTAACAGATATAATAAATACTTATCTTAATCTTATTTGGCTTTAATGCATCTATTTTAGTGTATATTTTAGTTTGAATCAAAAATTTTTATCAAAAATTATAAATAAAAATTAATTAAAAATTAGAAGTATTTTTTAAGAAAACTCAAAAATGCCAAAATTTGAAAATTTGTAGACTATTTCTTTTGAACGAATAATCAGAAAATAATGATTGTTAGCTCATTAAATCAGTTAAATTTTTTGAGAATAAGGATATTTAAATTTTTTTATCAAAAAATTAAGATTGAGGACATTGAATTCTAAAAGGTACTAGGTGTTTTATTTGGTCTAGAACTTGGTAATAGTAAATCAACTTGAAACAATACATAAAATTATAAACAAGAAGATCTTGGATTAAATGTGGGTAAATTCTAACTATATCTGATTATCCGTTGATAAATAATATATATAATAAAAAAAATTTACTTAATGATGGAGTTTCTAGATGGTCAGAGGTACTGAGTGGAGTTCCGCAAGGGTCTATACTTGGACCACTGCTTTTTGTGCTGTATATAAATGACCTACCTGACTGCGTTTCAAATAGAATGGAATTCTATGCAGATGACTCAAAAATACTCGGTTTTAAAGCATATGAGGGAGCCATGTTACAGAAAGATTTAGCGTATGGGACTGTGTACAAAAAAATGTAAAATGATGGATTTCGGCAGACCAAATGTAAGGCATAAATATACACAAAACAGCAACTCAAATGTTAAACTAGCAACCACAGAGTGTGAAAGCGATCTTGGAGTGATGGTTTCATCAGATTTAAAGTGGACCCGCCAAGTGAAAAGTGCTTGTGTGAAAGCGAGTAGGCTACTTGGTATGCTTAAGCGAACATTTACAAGTAGAGAGGAAAAACTGTAGGTAAGATTGTATATATCCATGGTGAGACCCCACCTAGATTACGCAGTGCAGGTTTGGAATCCAAGTATGAAAAGGGACGTGAATGCGTAGGAAAAGGTGCAAGAGAAGGCAACAAAAATACCTTTGTCTGTAAGAAGCATGTCGTATGTAATGAGGCTGATGAAATTAGGGCTGACAAAGCTGAGTGAAAGAAGAGTGAGAGGGAGCTTGATTGAAATGTACAAATTAGTGAATGGAATAGAAAAGGTAAGCTTTGTCAAGAATCTAGTGAATAAATCAGAAAACAAGGGTCCAGCCGGGGCGTTAAGAGGAAATAGCATCAGAGTACAGAGAGAAAGTTTCCCAGCTCAACCGCTAATTTTAAAATGGCTTTTGATAATTTCAATAGAATCGGCTCTACACGGCCAATCGGCGGTGATGGGCTCAAACACTCTACATGTTAGGTGTCGCAGCAAGAACTTCTACTACTACTACTATATTACAGAAAAAATTTGTCTCAAATATTTAAATGTTTTATTTTTTAAAGATTTTTTTTTAATTTTAATTTAACATTTTATAATAATTAAATAAAAATCCATCTTTTTTGACAATGACAGTAGCCTTTTGATTAACCTTGAAATTGAAAGATTCTTATACCAAACCCCTTGATTGCAACAGGATATTGCACAAAGGAGTCTGCAAGCATTTTGAAAAAAAAAAAATTATACTTATTTGATTAAGTAATTTTTCAATTAATAAATATTTTACAGTAATTCAATTTTAAAACAAAAAAATTTGACTTAAATTTAATTTATTTAAAATTTCAATTAACTTTTTGCAATTTAAAAAATGAAATTTGAATTTATAGTAGTTGTAAAATTTTAATTAAATTTTATGAATCCAAATACTTTGTGACTAATAATTTTTTATGCTGATTAAGCTTTTTACGCTAAGTTGATCTAGTGAGTGTAATAGTCCAGGTTATATAAATCACCAAAATTAAAGCAAAATATTTGATTAGGCTTATTCGTTTTCATGATCAGATAAGGCATTATTATGCTATTTCATCTGATAAAAATTTAATTGAAATGTAAATTTTTAGAAATTTGTAAGTCGTAAAAATATAATCCTCTTCAAATCTGGGAGATTTAGTGCAAAATAGTTAATTAATTATAAAAGAAAATAAACAGACAAATACATAGGTCCTGTGGGATTTTTAGGAATTCATTTAAAATAAAATCTTTTTCGTTGCTGATTTGATCATTAATTGAAATTAAAATGAGCTCTTCTTTAAAGCAATTGAAAAACGAGTGTACAATTTTTTTTTCATATTTGCTTATTTTCGGTACATGATATTTCAAAACAAGTAGAAGCAAAATTAATTTCAAAATAAAAATGATATCAAATAAATATTTAAAATTCTATAATTTACTTTTCTTTATTAGAAATTTTATTAAAAAAATATACATAGTCGAAAAAAATTTAGTTTTTGATTTCATCACAATTGTTTTTTTGAGGCTTGTTTTTTTTTTTTTATTTAGCCGAAAAACTTTAAGTTATCAAAAGCCGTTTTCGATTCAAAATTTAGATAAAGAAAAAATTCTTGTTAAAAAAAGAAAAATTGATTTTTATCTAAATTGCATTTTATCTTTTTAAAAAATCTTGACAATTTTGAAAATTTTGTTTTTAACAGATCAATATAATTTTTCTACTCATTAAAAATGATATTGTTTGAATTTTTTTTTTTTTCGATTAAATAAATAGATTTTTTTGATTCATATTGACTTAAAAAGAATAAATATATTAGATAAATTAAATTGATTATGTCAAAAGGAAACGTCAAGTTAAAAACACCTCATTTTTGTCAAATTTAAAATTGTGATAATAAAATAAAGACTCAACTGGAAACTTATTTTAATTGTATTTAATTGTAGTACTAGGTTTTAGAATTTTTTTTTTCAGTGTCCGGCTTCCAACTGATGCGAAAGAGTCAAACACAAGCATTAAATAACAGCAGTCTCAGTTTTTGTTTTGTGTAGAAATATTTGATAAAGCCTTTCTAGGAATTAAAATTTTATTTTAAATTGTTCAAGTGTCCATCCGAAATGGGATTTAATTGTTGATGATCAATTATTGAGTACTATTGATTCAAAATTATTTATTGACTTAGCTCTTGAAGGGAAAAAATTTTAAACACGAGCAGCTGAGTATTTTTTTACAAGAGGTTTTATTAATCCTAATACCTTTTAGCAGTATTCGGCAATAAATATATAATAGAAGCACAAGTATCTAAAAATTATTTCAAAGAATTAGCTCCGAGCCAAGCTCATTTAATGTTCGTTTAAGCGTAATAAAAAAAATAGTTTATTAATATTGTTTAGTCTAATTAAGCAGTAGAAACAAAATCGTGATTGAATTTTTAATTTGGCTTGGTCATAAAATTGTAAAAATGACAACAAGCTTATTTTTTTAAAAAAGTATTTATTAATAGAATTCTAATCGCTTTGAATTTTCTAAAAGATAAGTTAATTTATAGCTGATTCCCACCGGTGTTTATTCTAAATATTCTCCGAGGTAAATATTTTAAATGAGTTTTCAAAGGTGGACAATTCTATTTACCAATTTTGAATAGAATTTCGTTTCTTTTTTTTTTTTTTTTTTTTGAATTTCCGCCTTTAAACTCCCTACAGAAAATCAGACTTTTTCTCTATGTCAAAAATGTACTCAATTTCCTATTTTATTTTGATAAGTTTAATTTCACGAAATAGTTTCGATTTTTATTCAAAATCGATTTATTTGTATTTAGCCATTTTTTCTATTTAAATAAATTTTTTATTATAATACCTGAACAAAGTGAGGGCAGTTGCGTTAATTAGAACACATTTAGCTAGTTCTCAGAAACTAATTGAACAGTGTACATTGCGGTTCATTTATTTTACAAGCTCAATTTAAATAGAATTATTTTTTTGTTGTTCTTAAATCGCAAAAGCCTTAAGAGATTCATCAAAATTTCAATATTTACATATTAAAAGTATTGTGGTGAAGTTTTTAAATAAATGATAAAATCTTTTCCGCTTTAGTGATTCTATTGATTTGCATAAGTCCTTGGTGTACAATTAGGCTATGAAATGTACGTTTTAGCAATGTAAACATTTCAATTTATCAAGCTTACTTTTATTGTCTATTAATATTGATAGAAATAAGACTAGTAGACCCAAAATTATTTAGGTCCTACGTGATATTTTGAATAAAAAGCGATATTAATAAACGGATACTTAGATATCCGATTAGGCAATTGAACTAGGCTTTATTTTTCATTAGAATGGTTTGTCTTTAGACTATTGTTTTACATGCTCAAGTCTTTGGATCACTTAAAATGTAATTACAGTTAGACAAGTCCTCTATTTTGTCAAGTTTAAATTTACTAATAAATTTCACTAACTTAATTAATAATTATTGCATTTTAGATTTGATTTGGGTCAATTGGCTAAGTGTGCTATTTGAAAACAACTTGTTAAAACTAATAGAGGTCTCCAAGGCAAAACTTTATCACTTTCAAATCATGTCTATTCTAATTAGACTGAGAATTCATTAAAATTTTGATTTAAATTTTAGAAAAAAGTTTGTTAAATTTCTACTCGAAAGAGTAGGGTTTCAATTCAATTACTAAGATAATTAACTTTTTAAAATTAAGGTAACCCAAATTTGCGTTCCGAGCCCGTATAATACGATTAATTGAATAAGGTATTAAAAAAATTTAAGTAATAAACCATCAAAGTAGAACATTTTGAATGAAATTATTAATGGATTAATTTAATATTAGAAGTATTCTTTTTGTTAAAGGGTTTCGTTAAGCCCGCTATCTGTTCAGAAATCTAGTTGGGCAACACTTAAGTCTTCGCTTCCATATTGAGTAATAGTGAATTAGAAAAAAAAAAGAAATAAAGAAATTCTCTAAGAAAAATGGTTTTCAGAAATCAAATCGATTTAAAAGGCTTCTTAAGTGCTTATGAAATGAGGCAGCTTTATTCGGACAAGTTTATTTTTTGAAGAAATTGGATAAATTAGTTTTACTGGAGATTAAAAAATACAGTTTTAAATCAAGTATATAAATTAATTAAAAAATTTTATTCTCTTGAAAACAGCAATTTTAAATTCTATTAAGAAATAATTAAAATTTGAAATTTTGAACTTGGGACCCGAATCTAGGTTGTATCGGTTCGATACAAAATTTGAATTAATTAATGCTGCGAATGAGACGAACGAAAACACAATTCGACAAAGAAAATTGCAGGTGAATTAAAAAAAGATTTTTATTAGGCCTAATAACCTAGAAAAATAGTCAATGAATGCGCAAAATAACAGCGAAATCCGACCAATTCTTATCACAAGTTCATAAACAAAATATTGATTTTTCCTAATAACAATTTTTTTAGCTATTGGTTTTTTTTTTTTTGAATGCGTTTTGACCGCACAGGTACCACGTTTTGACAAAAACTAGCTGTGACACATATTTAAGACCAAAATTGGCTTTAATTTTGTTTAAATGTTTTCAAAATCTCAAATTACAAATCATAGCTTTGATCTAATTAAATTGTAGTTTATTTTTTGTTTTGTTTTGTTGTTTTTTTTTATTAAAATTGTTCAAGGCGACTAGAAAATTTCACCCTTTTCTTTTTGTTAAGCAAAGGAACGCAAGCGTGTCTACTACAACGATGCAGTCTGTCTCTAAACTGAATTTAATACGATTTCTCAAATAAAATAAATTGGAAAATTTTTATTTTTCGATTTGGATACCTTTTTTTTCTTGACAAATCAATTGAAATTTACTAGACGTGCTTAATCGTCTTAGTCTTTGCACAATTATTTTTAAGAAAATTGATTTTTTTCTAAGTTTTGCCTATTTAATTAAGTGTATTCAAGCGAATTTACTGAGCGGATTTCTTAATTTTTGGCAATAAATTATTTTTCTTATTTTAGAGTTGTTTTTTTTTTCGGACTAAAAAGTTCAGCAGATTTTATCAGAAATGCGCTTATTTAAGCAAATTAGTTAATCATCGACCACGAAAACTCACTAAAAAAATAATTTCAAATCAGTTGCTATAGTTATTTAATATATTAAGATATTAACAGGAAAATTTTGTTAAAGTACCACTGGTTAAGGCAATTAAATAAATTAAAAAATTAAGGCCATATTAAATTTATTTGCTATGAATCATGATCAATCGTTTACCTCTCTATTTGATATTATGTGATATTAAAATGATTTTTTTTTTAAATTAAAGCTTAAATAAATTATTAAAAATTAATTAATTAAATTAGCTAGTCTAAAAATTAATTTTAATATTAGAGAATTTTTTTAAAATGAATTAACTTTTTAGATTTATTAAAATATAGAGTTAAGTCTAGTATTTAATTAATAAATTTTCCAACATTGATTAATGTAAAATAGTACAAATTTTAAATTAAAAAGAATTTTCTTTAATTTTTGTTGAAATTTGATTATTTAATTTTAGATATTCTTAGGTAGATTTGATCAAATATTTAACAAAAAAATTTAAATTGTTTCGCTTAAACACAAAAGTTCAATTTTGTTTTTGACCAAGAAAATTTTATTCCCTAGTTGAAAAATTGTTTATTGAAATTTTAAAACTACCGCATTTTTTCAAATAGAAGTAACCACAAATAGAAGAATCTAGCTAGTATTTGAGTCTTTAATTGAGTTTCTTTTCTCAAAAAAATGTGTCTAGTTTAGAAATAAATTCACCAGACATTTGTCATCTAAAACGTGCATATTTTTTGTATCAAATAGAGGAAAAAAAATTGACAAATTTCTTTTATTTGAGTCACCTTTTTCGAGTAAAATATTTTCTAATAGCTTTTTTTTATTAAAAGTTTATTAATTATTTAAAATGGCTTCGAGTAATAAAACTTCTTTCGCCATTGAATTAAAATTTAATAAAAAGTGTCCAAATAAGAAGTAATAGATTTTTTAAAGTTTTTTTTTTTATTTTGTATACAAAGATATTAGAAATAATAGAATAGAAATGAATTAGAGTATATTAGAAGTCCATTGGAGAAGTTCATTGAGACACTTTAATGACCGAACTTTCTTTTATTTGATGAAATACGGTAAAACTTGTGATTATAAGCTGAAAAAAAAAACCATGTTCTTATCAAAATTACTTTGAGCTGTTCATTTTGGTAAACATGTTCCTATAATTCTAAATAAAGATAAAAGCCTTCGGACTCTTCTAATCTTGACCATCTTACTCTGCTTGGACATTCATTTTTTTGCTAAGTTATGTGTCTTCTTCTATAAAAATCAGACTTTTCGTTACTTCTCGTTAGACAATATTATTTAAGATTTTCCTTTAAAAATAGCAATTTCGAACCTTTTAATAGAGAATTCATGTGAAAATAAATAAGTCGAAGCCTCGGTTACGGATAAGGTCTGTTTTGTCTAAGAGAAGTCTTTGAATTTTGAAAAAATACAAAAACTTTTTTTTTTTAAAAAAAAAAGCTCATTATCTCAAAATTTTCATTCATTTTATTTATTTTATTAAACTCAAACAAGATTAAAATTTAACAAATTCTTGAAAAAATAAAACCTATTAGCAATAAGAATAAGAGTTTTTTTTTTATTTAGTCAAATTTTTAAAAAGTATACAAAGAGAAAATTAAAAAAATCAAGTTAAACTAGTATTTGTAAATACTTAGCTTTAAATTAAATTTAAAACAAAAAAAATACTAATATTTTTGGATACTTAAACGTTTATTAAATAATTTTTTGTAACACTATAGGAAATTTGAATTTTTATATGATTTTTCTTTAAGTCAATGATACTTGTAAAATTTAATTTAAAAAAATTAAGTACTAGTTGTTAATAGGATTACGTCAATTAAATAGAATAGAGAAAAAATAAAAGACCAATTCAAATACAATGTGTTTTAGAGAGACTTTATTTAAAAAAAAAAAAAAGCAAATATATCATGTTAAAAACGTTCGACTACTTTATTTGATCTTTTATTAAAGGCCAATTAGAGTCATGGAATAATTGGGTCTAAATATTTTTGAAAAAAAAATCAAGGTAAATCTTCGACTTATTGAATCAATATTCTATTTCAAGTGTTTAGAATCAAGTTTATGTCTATTATCGAGTTTCAGCATAAATTCTTTAATAAATATTTACCAAATTCATTACTGGTCACTTAACTATTCAATTCATTTGAGTGATAATTCTAATTTTTTGATTTTTTTTTTCTCTAACTCGAAGCCAATACAGCAAGACGATTGAATAGGTCGAACTTTCATAGCTCAATGAGTTAATTCGTCCACACTTTCTAATTTGAAGCTTGTTTTTCTAAGTAATTGTAAATCAATTTTTTTTAGAATGAGCAAAAAAATATTCTTCCTGAGGATATTTTAAATAGTTAAAGTACTAAAGTAGAGTTTATTTTAGAAAATCAAACACACATACTCTGATTGTGTTAGCATTGTGTTCTTAGCTCATAACAAGTCCTTAAGTTCTGATTTTGGTTGTTCACGGTTTAGTGAGCTTGCTCTCGAATTAAAGCAGTAAAACAAACAATAAGGTTTTCGGATCGAGCTAAATTGATTTCTGAACCAATAGCGAGCTTATGGCCGCAAATTTCATTTCATAGTAAATTAATTTCATTTTTCAAGCGATGATAATTTTTAATTTTTTTTTTCTTTTCCAAGGCAAATTTTCAAACTTGAGGAAGAGCCCTAAGAACTGAAATGATCACAATATTCAAATTAAGAGCAATATGATAATATAAATTTTAATCGAATAAATCGACGATAAAATTTGCTCTATTTAAAAAAAAATTGAGTATCTTAATCAAATATAAATTAATTGAGAATTTTCTCAAATGGCTCACATATCTACAGATAGCTTTAGCATTTTGTCTTTCAGTTTAATTAAAAACGTGACACATTTATGCCAACAAAATAAAAAAAAAATTTTTTTTTAAATTTTTTCTAATTTTAGATTTAAATATTGCATGATTTATCTTTTTTTGGAATAAAAGTGATGTGTCAAGAGCATTTGTGGCAATCATAAACTCATCACTAGGCAACAACATCTGTTTAATTTAATTCTTAGATAAATGTTTATTAAATGAGAATAAAACTTTTAAAACAATGGCTTCTACTTTTGACTTGAGCCTTAATTTCTTCTAATTGTCAGCTATTAAAATTATTATCTCGTTAGCACTAGATAATAATAGTTTTTCATAAGCTTTTTTTAATTATATGCTTGATCAAAAAAAATAAAAAGTAAGTTTACTCACTTTTTAATTGTATTCAAAGTAAATTTATCGTTAAAATGTATTTAGACATGCTTAAGGGTTTTATTTTTGATTATATATGTCAGAAAAGATAAACCTTGATGCAGCATACCGAATTAGCCGGCAGTCATTTGTGCTAATTAAAAGTCATTACTCTTTTCAGTT
Source organism: Brachionus sp. 'Tiscar' (assembly GCA_006352455.1). Lineage (NCBI taxonomy): Eukaryota > Metazoa > Rotifera > Eurotatoria > Ploima > Brachionidae > Brachionus > Brachionus sp. 'Tiscar'. Next base: position 5,574 of record VANL01001171.1, on the reverse strand, counting down.
TGTTTTTAGAACAGTTATGGGTCATAAAACGCCAGACTAAGAGAGGAACTTGAATTTTAATTAACTTTACACAGTTGACAAACACAATAATGAGCATTCGTGTTGGTCTTTAATAAATAATCGATTAATTCAGGTGATGTTTGCGTGCCTTGAGAGGAAAATTGAGATTTTTAACAAGATTTTTATTATCTTAATAAATGAGATATGTGATCAATAATATTCGATTAATGCGATTAGAAATATATTTTATCCTCTAGTCTAGTCCGATGGCTTCGAAATATTTTTCTCTTTTTTTTTTTGACTAAAATAGAATTTGATTGTCACAATGGTCATCGAATACCTTAAGTTGATTTTAATTTTTTTGTCATATAAACAATTTATTTGCTTTTAAAAATATTGATTTGAACATATCACAGATTAAATTAAAAATGAGCTTCATAAGTGTATCGATAAACAAAATTGATTTAGATAAAATTAAGAACTCAGCTTTATCATTTATGTAAGGTCGGATATATTTTTTTTTCATTTAAATAAATATTCATAAAAATTAGTTAAATATTATCTCTGATTAATCATTATGTACTGGTTACTGATACAACGAGCATAGAATATCTCAATAGAATATTTAAATGTTATTAATTGATAAATTTTTTGAGCCAAAAATGATTGATTATTTCAATCTCGAAAGTAAAATATTTTATTTTTTATCCTCAAGGATACTTTTTTGTGCTTTGTTTTTCTTTTTGATTTTATTTTCTATTAAATAAAGAAAACACAGGTGGATATTTTATTTTGAATGAAAAAAAAAAAACTCAATTTAAAGAAAATTTAATTCAGGTTTTTGAATTTTAAATGTTAACTCTAAGAAAATATTTCAAGTAATTTTTTAGTTTAAATTTTGTAAAAAATAAAAAGAATATTTTATTTTAAAAAATGTGTTTATTTATTTATTTCATTTAGCGCCAATTCTGGCAATGTATTAAAATTAAAAATGTAAAAAGTAAAATGAATTAGCTAATAAGACGCCTGGTCTAAAATGGTCATTTAATTTTTTTGCAAAACTGAAAAATAAATCTAAAACTAGGCTTTAAACAATTTAATTTTAAATTTAAATTCCTATCATGTACAAAACTAAAAGCAATTATTTTGAAGACGATAGCCACAATAATAAAGATAAAGGTAAACATTTATTTAAGGTTTAACCCGCTTATTCTATTTATAATCAAGTATTCTATTTCAACTTTTATTTTTAGTAATTATTTGCAATATTGTTTCTCTTCGAATCAATCGATTCGTAAACAAAACTTTCACACACAGGTGATTTAAATAAAGTTCGACCGCCCAGCAAGGACCATGCCAAAAGAGTAAGCTCGGTTTGATGCATTTAAGACTGTTTCATGGTCGAATCTACCATTTTTCTTAATTACTCAAATATGGATCTACCGGCGTCGATCGACTCAAACCCAGGCTAAGACTAGCAAACTATATACAGATTGTGCAAAATAACAAAAAAAACAAAAATAATAACAAATCAAATTGATATATAATTTTAAAGACTAGAGAAAGCGAGAACATATAAATTTGGGCTATTATTCTAAATTAGGTTTCTAAGAAAATTAAGAGTAATTTATTTTAAAATTGCCTGTTTTTAATGTGTGTTGGTCTGAGAAACAAAGAGTGGCACTAATAATCGGACAATATGCTAGCAACTAGTCAAATAATAGAGTACTTTTTTTTTGTTAAAATTTTGAAAGTGGTCTAACTAGCCACTTGAAATATACAAAATAAAGTTATAAATTTTTATCAAATCTTAACAACTCAAAGCTTTTTTTTTTTACATATTTTTTATTTTGATGGATCTATTTTTTAGAGAGATATGTGTTTATGTTACTTTACGATCAATGATAAAAAATGGCTTCTATTTGTGTTTAATCAAGATCAAATGAGTTATTTATTCGACGCCAATAGTGGCTCAACTTTACGTTTTTGTATCTCACAAACGAAAGGATTATAAAGAAGAATATTTGCTAAGCTAACTCAGGAAATTGTATTAAATTAAGATTTATAACGGTAATTTTGAACTTTTTGTTCCCGAAATAGATAAATACGCTTTTAAAGTAGATTAAATTGAGCTCTTTAATTAAGCTAACAATACAGAGATAGACATTTAAAAAAAAAAAGCGAGAAATTTAACATTTCAGTTTGATTGCCAGCAGAAAACTATCATGGATGAGTAAATATCGAACTGCTAAAACGCTAAAGTGTTTAATTCGGCATGAATAGATCGATCAAACTTCTGTATATTATCCAGTTTTATTGTGCGCTATAAAAATAAAACAAAGCTTATTTCATGACTAGTTCCATACGATTTTACTTAATTTAGTCTTCTGCTTATTAAATTGTTCTAAGTCCTTTCAAAAGAGCTATCTTTATCTCAGATTCTAAGCAAATAAATGCTAGTTCAAGTACTTGACTAAATATTAGAAAAATATAAAAGCCTTAGTTTATTTAATTGAAAAAAAATATGCAAGGTATGGACAAGGCAACAGGGTCAATATGTCAAGAGCAAGCTTATATAAAAATGTTTTTTATAAACTAATAAATTAAAGAAAAAAATTTAATTTAATATATTTTTTTTTTCATTTAATCTTTTTGATTTAATTTGAAAACTTTTTTTATTATTGTTTGAAGAATAATTTAGAATAATCACCAGTGAATAAGACTATAAATTAGATAATTCAAAATAGCCGCAAATTTTTATTATTTCAAGTCTCAAAAGCAATAAATTAAAATCAGAAAGTAAGCGAATTTTATCTTGATTTTTTTTATCACTTTTCTAACAAAAGAACTAAAAAAATCCTAAACCTGAAATTTTGACTTAAAGTTGTTTTTTTTTTTTTTCAAATGATTTTCAAAAAAAAAATCAATAGTCTTTTGAGAGTGAAATTAGCATTAATTTAAATGACATGAATAAAAATTGTATCAATTTGTAAATATTTTAATAATAGGAATATGCGATAAGAAGAGCTTTAGTTTTATGTATTTAATTAAATTTTCAATTAATTGGGAATAAATTGAGGCTAATAGATTGTTGAATTATTTGATATATCGAATGATCAAGTGGTCCTAATTTGGTTATATAATTTAAAGTTAGATTTCATCCCAGAACGAATATTAGTACGCTACTAGTCGGCGTTACTTAAGAATTGTATATTAATCCTTATTTTTAAGGACTTGTAATTACTGCTAAAATTTAGGATCGGTTTCTAACTATTGCGTAATTCCTAATTGTATTTTAAAATCGAAATTTACCAAACAAACTAGTTAAAATTATCTAATATTTGAAAAAAAAAATTAAATGATAGCTAATATAGTGGTTGTGATGGGTGTTGATTAGAGCAGTGATTTGTTTTTGTTTTTAGCAAGTAAATAGGATTTTCGAACAAATAGAAAAACAAATCTTTTCTAATTAGGAGACCCGTTGGTTTTCGGCATAGACCAGGCCATAAATCGTTCAAAAAGAACAATTTTTATGGAGTAGCGAAATAGCATTTATTTTCATTAATGGCCGAATATTGCGAGGGAATTGCAATAAACTTGATTAATACCCATCCATTCATTAAAAATCAAATGCTACTTCATACAATTATTTATTTAACAAAAATTTCAGCCTAATTCGGCTATTTGCATGATTCCTAATCAAGCTCGTTTAGAATACTTGCCCATTTTTTGTTTATTAAATTGATTTTTATTTATTAACTTAAATGTCAAATATTTTAAAAGAAAATATTAATTTTTTTTTCTTTTAAATTACTAAATTCCGGTCTAGAGATTTAGTTTCAAGTGTTTGACTAGTTTATTTCTTTCCGTTTCTTAGTTTGTCTCGTCTTTGCACAAATAAATAATTTTTTTTTTCAATCTTTTTTTTTTTTTTTAATTTACCTTTAATTTTTTTTAGATTTAAAAATAAATTTAAAATAAAAAAAAAATAATGCTACGATTCTGAATTTAAATCTTAGTTTTGCTTGAGAACAAAAAGTCGACCAATTTTTAGAAATATTTTTATTTGTTTGTAAAACAAAAATGATTCAAATACACAAAATTGGTGAGTAGATTTTTATTTGTTTTTTTTTGTTTTTTTTTTGTGAATCGGTTTTATGTTGCTTTGACACAAAAATGTGAAAAATTTTGACCAAATCATATCTAGACATAATCCAGTGATGGCCTCCAATTTTTCATCATTTTCGCTTTATTTTTTTTCTAGTCGGGTAAACTTGATTTTTTGTAGATGTGTACAAATAATTCGGTAACTTGACAGGCCAAATATCTTGGGGTTATATAAGCTCAAAATTACGGAAAAAGAAATTATATTATTTCCACGCTTTGTTTGTTAAACTATTAAAATTGATAGAGCGCATTGTTTATTTTTTTATTATTTGCTAAGATCTTTTTTTTTTGATGAGTTTTAGTTACCCAAAATAAATAATGAAATATATTTTTAATCAAATTTTTATTTTCTACACTCTAAATTGTCTATTGAATTTGCTGATGTAATTTCTCGGCCAATTTAATACAAAGCCTAAGGCATCTTTTTTCTTGGGGACAAAATAAAGATAGGAAAAAATCTTTTTTTTTCTAGTTCGAGTGTGTAAGAAATAAAAAAAGTGTTAATTCAACAAATTTAACTAAAAAAATGCTTTATCTAGGACAGTTTATAGTTTGTTAGTTATATACATATTTTTTCTACTTTAGTCAAAACATAAGCATTAAAAAATTTATTTTATTTTTTATTTAAATTAATTAAATTAAATGAAAATACAACTGAATTACATAGAATTAATTTCAAATTAGTTTTTAACTGGAAGCGGATATTTTTCTATTCTATTTATAAAAAAGCCTTGAAATGTAAGTGATTAGTCTGTTGTTGTTTTACCGACACATGGCATTATCATATATCTTAATGGAAGTTTTAATTATAAACGAGCATTAAGATAAAATCAGTAAATTCATGAGTACAGAGCCGATTTTATCACTTTTGAATATATCTATTTTTAAACAGTGTGAAATTTTGATACTTGATTGATTATGGAAGCTATAAACTAAATAACGCTCGAACGTCTACAAGAGCTGATAGACTTATCATTCATCGCGTATAGTAATTAGGTTCTGAATTCTTAATTAAAAATCGATACGTGATAAATTTCAGTTACGGCTTAATATTTTCAGAAAATATTATACAAATATTTAATAGTTATTTATTTAGATGATGTTATCTAATGAGGCTTTGATGCCCATAACATTTAGTGCACAAATCGCTTGAATAAACACTAAAGTCCTAGATTTTCACAGACCTATTCTTTTACTAACCAAATCCAGTATCGATATATATTCAGTTTCAAATATCAAATTTTTTTTTCTAATAAACAAATATTTAAATTAAATTATTTTCTTTATATTTTTTTGCAACAACAAAATTAAAAAAAAAAAAAAAAAAACAAACAAAAAAATAAAAATAGATTGCATAATTCCCTAGAGAAAAAAAGCAACAAAATAAAGAAATTAATTTGTTAAAGA